>JARPUW010000549.1:0-40252 GCA_030533445.1 Cyprinodon diabolis
GCCGGTTATAAACCAGAGCCCGTTATAAACCAGAGCCCGTTATGAACCAAAGCCGGTTATAAACCAGAGGCCGTTATAAACCAGAGCCCTTTATAAACCTGAGCCCTTTATAAACCAAAGCCAGTTATAAACCAGAGCCCGTTATAAACCAGAGCCGGTTATTAACCAAAGCGGGTTATAAACCAGAGCCTGTTATAAACCAGAGCCCGTTATGAACCAAAGCGGGTTATAAACCTGAGCCTGTTATAAACCAGAACCCTTTATAAACCAAAGCCTGTTATAAACCAGAGCCCTTTATAAACCAGAGCCATTTATAAACGAGAGCTCTTTATTAACCAGAACCCTTTATAAACTAGAGCTGGTAATAAACCAGAGCTCTTTATAAACCAAAGCCCATAATGAACCAGAGAAAGTTATAAACCAAAGCCCTTCATATACCAGAGCCTGTTATAAACCAGAGCCCTTTATAAACCAAAGCCGGTTATAAACCAGAGGCCGTTATAAACCAGAGCCATTTATAAACGAGAGCTCTTTATTAACCAGAACCCTTTATAAACTAGAGCTGGTAATAAACCAGAGCTCTTTATAAACCAAAGCCCATAATGAACCAGAGAAAGTTATAAACCAAAGCCCTTCATATACCAGAGCCTGTTATAAACCAGAGCCCTTTATAAACCAAAGCCGGTTATAAACCAGAGGCCGTTATAAACCAAAACCCTTTATAAGCCAAAGCCAGTTATAAACCAGAGCCGGTTATAAGTCAGAGGTCTTTATAAACCAAAGCCCAATATGAACCAGAGCCCATTATAAACCAGAGCCCTTTATAAAGCAGAGCCCGTTATAAACCAGAGCCTTTTATAAACAAGAGCCCTTTTTAAACCAAAGCCAGTTATATACCAGAGCCTGTTATAAACCAGAGCCCTTTATAAACCAAACCAGTTATAAACCAGAGCCTGATATAAACCAGAGCCCTTTATAAACCAAAGCCTGTTATAAACCAGAGCCCTTTATAAACCAAAGCCTTTTAGAAAACAAAGCCCTTTAGAAACCAAAGCCCTTTATAAACTAGATCCTTTATAAAACAGAGCTCTTTATTCACAAGAGCCCTTTATAAACCAGAGCCCGTTATAAACAATAGCCCTTTATAAACGAGAGCTCTTTATTAACCAGAGCCCGTTATAAACCAGAGCCCTTTAAAAAACAGAGCCCTTTATAAACAAGAGCCCTTTATAAACCAAAGCCATTTAGAAACAAAAGCCCTTTATAAACCAAAGCCGGTTATAAACCAGAGCCTGTTATAAACCAGAGGCCTTTATAAACAAAAGCCGGTTATAAATCAGAGCCTGTTACAAACCAGAGCCCGTTATAAACCAAAGCCCTTTAAAAACCAGAGCCCTTTATAAACAAGAGCCCGTTATAAACCAAAACCCTTTATAAACCAAAGCCGGTTATAAACCAGAGCCTGTTATAAACCAGAGCTCTTTATTAACCAGAGCCCTTTATAAACCAGAGCCAGTTATAAACCAGAGGTCTTTATAAACCAAACCCATAATGAACCAGAGAAAGTTATAAACCACAGCCCGTTATAAATAAGAGCCCTTTATAAACCAAACCAGTTATAAACCAGAGCCCGTTATAAACCAGAGCCCGTTATGAACCAAAGCCGGTTATAAACCAGAGGCCGTTATAAACCAGAGCCCTTTATAAACCAGAGCCCTTTATAAACCAAAGCCGGTTATAAACCAGAGCCCGTTATAAACCAGAGCCGGTTATTAACCAAAGCGGGTTATAAACCAGAGCCTGTTATAAACCAGAGCCCTTTATAAACCAAAGCCTTTATAAACCAGAGCCCTTTATAAACTAGAGCCTTTATAAAAAAGAGCTCTTTATTCACAAGAGCCCTTTATAAACCAGAGCCCGTTATAAACCAAACCCAGTTATAAACCAGAACCTGATATAAACCAGAGCCCTTTATAAACCAAAGCCTGTTATAAACCAGAGCCCTTTATAAACCAAAGCCGGTTATAAACCAGAGCCTGTTATAAACCAGTGCACTTTATAAACCAAAGCCTTTTAGAAAACAAAGCCCTTTAGAAACCAAAGCCCTTTATATACCAAAGCTGGTTATAAACCAAAGCCGGTTATAAACCAGAGCCCGTTATAAACCAGAGCCATTTATAAACGAGAGCTCTTTATTAACCAGAACCCTTTATAAACTAGAGCTGGTAATAAACCAGAGCTCTTTATAAACCAAAGCCCATAATGAACCAGAGAAAGTTATAAACCAAAGCCCTTCATATACCAGAGCCTGTTATAAACCAGAGCCCTTTATAAACCAAAGCCGGTTATAAACCAGAGGCCGTTATAAACCAAAACCCTTTATAAGCCAAAGCCAGTTATAAACCAGAGCCGGTTATAAGTCAGAGGTCTTTATAAACCAAAGCCCAATATGAACCAGAGCCCATTATAAACCAGAGCCCTTTATAAAGCAGAGCCCGTTATAAACCAGAGCCTTTTATAAACAAGAGCCCTTTTTAAACCAAAGCCAGTTATATACCAGAGCCTGTTATAAACCAGAGCCCTTTATAAACCAAACCAGTTATAAACCAGAGCCTGATATAAACCAGAGCCCTTTATAAACCAAAGCCTGTTATAAACCAGAGCCCTTTATAAACCAAAGCCTTTTAGAAAACAAAGCCCTTTAGAAACCAAAGCCCTTTATAAACTAGATCCTTTATAAAACAGAGCTCTTTATTCACAAGAGCCCTTTATAAACCAGAGCCCGTTATAAACAATAGCCCTTTATAAACGAGAGCTCTTTATTAACCAGAGCCCGTTATAAACCAGAGCCCTTTAAAAAACAGAGCCCTTTATAAACAAGAGCCCTTTATAAACCAAAGCCATTTAGAAACAAAAGCCCTTTATAAACCAAAGCCGGTTATAAACCAGAGCCTGTTATAAACCAGAGGCCTTTATAAACAAAAGCCGGTTATAAATCAGAGCCTGTTACAAACCAGAGCCCGTTATAAACCAAAGCCCTTTAAAAACCAGAGCCCTTTATAAACAAGAGCCCGTTATAAACCAAAACCCTTTATAAACCAAAGCCGGTTATAAACCAGAGCCTGTTATAAACCAGAGCTCTTTATTAACCAGAGCCCTTTATAAACCAGAGCCAGTTATAAACCAGAGGTCTTTATAAACCAAACCCATAATGAACCAGAGAAAGTTATAAACCACAGCCCGTTATAAACAAGAGCCCTTTATAAACCAAACCAGTTATAAACCAGAGCCCGTTATAAACCAGAGCCCGTTATGAACCAAAGCCGGTTATAAACCAGAGGCCGTTATAAACCAGAGCCCTTTATAAACCAGAGCCCTTTATAAACCAAAGCCGGTTATAAACCAGAGCCCGTTATAAACCAGAGCCGGTTATTAACCAAAGCGGGTTATAAACCAGAGCCTGTTATAAACCAGAGCCCTTTATAAACCAAAGCCTTTATAAACCATAGCCCTTTATAAACTAGAGCCTTTATAAAAAAGAGCTCTTTATTCACAAGAGCCCTTTATAAACCAGAGCCCGTTATAAACAAGAGCCCTTTATAAACGAGAGCTCTTTATTAACCAGAGCCCGTTATAAACCAGAGCCCTTTATAAACCAGAGACCTTTATAAACAAGAGCCCTTTATAAACCAAAGCCCTTTAGAAACCAAAGCCCTTTATAAACCAAAGCCGGATATAAACCAGAGCCTGTTATAAACCAGAGGCCTTTCTAAACCAAAGCCCGTTATAAGCCAGAGCCCTTTAAAATCCAGAGCCCTTTATAAACCAGAACCCTTTATAAACCAGAACCCTTTATAAACCAGAGCCTGTTATAAACCAGAGCCCTTTATAAACCAGAGCCCTTTATAAACAAGAGCCCTTTATAAACCAAAGCCCTTTATAAACCAAAGCAGGTTATAAACCAGAACCTGTTATAAACCAGAGCCCTTTATAAACCAGAGCCCTTTATAAACCAAAGCCGGTTATAAACCAGAGGCTGTTATAAACCAGAGCCTGTTATACACCAGAGCACTTTATAATTCAAAGAACGTTCTAAACCAGAGCCCTTTATAAACCACAGCCCTTTATGAACCAGAGCCCATTAAAACCCAAAGCCCTTTAGAAACAAAAGCCCTTTAGAAACCAACGCCCTTAATGCACCAGAGCCTGTTATGAACCAGAGCCCTTTATAAACCAAAGCCCTGTATAAACCAAAGCCGGTTATAAACCAGAGCCCGTTATAAACCAGAGCCCATTATAAACCAAAGCCCTTTAGAAACCAGTGCCCTTTATAAACCAAAGCCGGTTATAAACCAGAGCCTGTTATAAACCAGAGCCCGTTACGAACCAAAGCGGGTTATAAACCAGAGCCTGTTATAAACCAGAACCCTTTATAAACCAAAGCCTGTTATAAACCAGAGCCCTTTATAAACCAGAGCCTTTATAAACCAGAGCTCTTTATTCACCAGAGCCCTTTATAAACCAGAGGCCGTTATAAACCAGAGCACTTTATAAAACAGAGCTCTTTATTAACCTGAGCCCTTTATGAACCAGATTTGGTTTTAAACCAGAGCTCCTTATAAACCAAAGCCCATAATGAACCAGAGCCCGTTATAAACCAGAGCCGTTTATAAAGCAGAGCCCGTTATAAACCAGAGCCCTTTATAAACCAGAGCCCTTTATAAACCAAACCCAGTTATAAACCAGAACCTGATATAAACCACAGCCCTTTATAAACCAAAGCCTGTTATAAACCAGAGCCCTTTATAAACCTAAGCCGGTTATAAACCAGAGCCTGTTATAAACCAGAGGCCTTTATAAGCCAGAGCCCATTAAAAACCAGAGGCCTTTATAAGCCAGAGCCCATTAAAAACCAGAGCCCTTTATAAACCAAAGCTCTTTACAAACCAAAGCCCTTTAGAAACCAAAACCCTGTAGAAACCAAAGCCCTTCATATACCAGAGCCTGTTATAAACCAGAGCCCTTTATAAATCAAAGACTGTTATAAACCAGAGCCGGTTATAAATCAGAGGTCTTTATAAACCAAAGCCCAATATGAACCAGAGCCCGTTATAAACCAGAGCCTTTTATAAACAAGAGCCCTTTTTAAACCAAAGCCAGTTATATACCAGAGCCTGTTATAAACCAGAGCCCTTTGAAAAGCAAAGCCCATCATAAACCAGAGCATGTTATAAACCAGAGCCCTTTATAAACCAAACCCAGTTATAAACCAGAGCCTGATATAAACCAGAGCCCTTTATAAACCAAAGCCTGTTATAAACCAGAGCCCTTTATAAACCAAAGCCTTTTAGAAAACAAAGCCCTTTAGAAACCAAAGCCCTTTATATACCAGTGCCTGTTATAAACCAGAGCCCTTTATAAACCAAAGCCGGTTATAAACCAGAGCCCGTTATAAACCAAAGCCCTTTATAAACCAAAGCCGGTTATAAACCAGAGCCCGTTATAAACCAGAGCACTTTATAAACCAGAGCCCTTTATAAACCAAAGCCGATTATAAACCAGAGCCCATTATAAACCAGAGCCCTTTATGAACCAAAGCGGGTTATAAACCAGAGCCGGGTATAAACCAGAGCCTTTCATAAACCAAAGCCCGTTATAAACCAGAGCCCTTTATAAACTAGAGCCTTTATAAACCAGAGCTCTTTATTCACAAGAGCCCTTTATAAACCAGAGCCTGTTATAAACAAGAGCCCTTTATAAACGAGAGCTCTTTATTAACCAGAGCCTGTTATAAACTAGAGCCCTTTATAAACCACAGCCCTTTATAAACAAGAGCCCTTTATAAACCAAAGCCCTTTATAAACCAAAGCCCTTTATAAACCAAAGCCGGTTATAAACCAGAACCCTTTATAAACCAGAACCCTTTATAAACCAGAGCCCGTTATAAACAAGAGCCCTTTATAAACCAAAGCCCTTTATAGACCAGAGCCCTTTATAAACCAAAGCCGGTTATAAATCAGAGCCTGTTATAAACCAGAGTCCTTTATAAACCACAGCCCTGCATAAACCAAAGCCGGTTATAAACCCGAGCCCTTTATAAACCAGAGCCCTTTATAAACCAAAGCCTGTTATAAACCAGAGCCCTTTATAAACCAAAGCCGGTTATAAACCAGAGCCTGTTATAAACCAGTGCACTTTATAAACCAAAGCCTTTTAGAAAACAAAGCCCTTTAGAAACCAAAGCCCTTTATATACCAAAGCTGGTTATAAACCAAAGCCTGTTATAAACCAGAGCCCTTTATAAACCAGAGCCCTTTATAAACCAAAGCCGGTTACAAACCAGAGGCTGTTATAAACCAGAGCCCATTATAAATCAAAGCCGGTTATAAACCAGAGCCTGTTATAAACCAGAGCCCTTTATAAATCAAAGAACGTTCTAAACCAGAGCCCTTTATAAACCAGAGCCCTTTATGAACCAGAGCCCATTAAAACCCAAAGCCCTTTATAAACAAAAGCCCTTTAGAAACCAAAGCCCTTAATGCACCAGAGCCTGTTATAAACCAGAGCCCTTTATAAACCAAAGCCCTGTATAAACCAAAGCCGGTTATAAACCAGAGCCCGTTATAAACCAGAGCCCATTATAAACCAGAGCCCTTTAGAAACCAGTGCCCTTTATAAACCAAAGCCAGTTATAAACCAGAGCCTGTTATAAACCAGAGCCCGTTATGAACCAAAGCGGGTTATAAACCAGAGCCTGTTATAAACCAGAACCCTTTATAAACCAAAGCCTGTTATAAACCAGAGCCCTTTATAAACCAGAGCCTTTATAAACCAGAGCTCTTTATTCACCAGAGCCCTTTATAAACCAGAGGCCGTTATAAACCAGAGCACTTTATAAAACAGAGCTCTTTATTAACCTGAGCCCGTTATAAACCAGATTTGGTTTTAAACCAGAGCTCCTTATAAACCAAAGCCCATAATGAACCAGAGCCCGTTATAAACCAGAGCCCTTTATAAAGCAGAGCCCTTTATAAACCAAACCCAGTTATAAACCAGAACCTGATATAAACCACAGCCCTTTATAAACCAAAGCCTGTTTTAAACCAGAGCCCTTTATAAACCAAAGCCGGTTATAAACCAGAGCCTGTTATAAACCAGAGGCCTTTATAAGCCAGAGCCCATTAAAAAACAGAGTCCTTTATAAGCCAGAGCCCATTAAAAACCAGAGCCCTTTATAAACCAAAGCCCTTTACAAACCAAAGCCCTTTAGAAACCAAAGCCCTGTAGAAACCAAAGCCCTTCATATACCAGAGCCTGTTATAAACCAGAGCCCTTTATAAACCAAAGCCGGTTATAAACCAGAGGCTGTTATAAACCAAAACCCTTTATAAGCCAAAGACAGTTATAAACCAGAGCCGGTTATAAATCAGAGGTCTTTATAAACCAAAGCCCAATATGAACCAGAGCCCATTATAAACCAGAGCCCTTTATAAAGCAGAGCCCGTTATAAACCAGAGCCTTTTATAAACAAGAGCCCTTTTTAAACCAAAGCCAGTTATATACCAGAGCCTGTTATAAACCAGAGCCCTTTATAAAGCAAAGCCCATCATAAACCAGAGCCTGTTATAAACCAAAGCCCTTTATAAACCAAACCCAGTTATAAACCAGAGCCTGATATAAACCAGAGCCCTTTATAAACCAAAGCCTGTTATAAACCAGAGCCCTTTATAAACCAAAGCCTTTTAGAAAACAAAGCCCTTTAGAAACCAAAGCCCTTTATATACCAGTGCCTGTTATAAACCAGAGCCCTTTATAAACCGAAGCCGGTTATAAACCAGAGCCCGTTATAAACCAAAGCCCTTTATAAACCAAAGCCGGTTATAAACCAGAGCTCGTTATAAACCAGAGCATTTTATAAACCAGAGCCCTTTATAAACCAAAGCCGGTTATAAACCAGAGCCCGTTATAAACCAGAGCCCGTTATGAACCAAAGCAGGTTATAAACCAGAGCCGGGTATAAACCAGAGCCCTTTATAAACCAAAGCCCGTTATAAACCAGAGCCCTTTATAAACTAGAGCCTTTATAAACCAGAGCTCTTTATTCACAAGAGCCCTTTATAAACCAGAGCCCGTTATAAACAAGAGCCCTTTATAAACGAGAGCTCTTTATTAACCTGAGCCTGTTATAAACTAGAGCCCTTTATAAACCACAGCCCTTTATAAACAAGAGCCCTTTATAAACCAAAGCCATTTATAAACCAAAGTCCTTTATAAACCAAAGCCGGTTATAAACCAGAGCCCGTTATAAACCAGAACCCTTTATAAACCAGAGCCCGTTATAAACAAGAGCCCTTTATAAACCAAAGCCCTTTAGAAACCAAAGCCCTTTAGAAACCAAAGCCCTTTATAGACCAGAGCCCTTTATAAACCAAAGCCGGTTATAAACCAGAGCCTGTTATAAACCAGAGTCCTTTATAAACCACAGCCCTGCATAAACCAAAGCCGGTTATAAACCCGAGCCCTTTATAAACCAGAGCCCTTTATAAACCAAAGCCTGTTATAAACCAGAGCCCTTTATAAACCAAAGCCGGTTATAAACCAGAGCCTGTTATAAACCAGTGCACTTTATAAACCAAAGCCTTTTAGAAATCAAAGCCCTTTAGAAACCAAAGCCCTTTATATACCAAAGCTGGTTATAAACCAAAGCCGGTTATAAACCAGAGCCTGTTATAAACCGGAGGCCTTTATAAGCCAGAGCCCATTAAAAACCAGAGGCCTTTATAAGCCAGAGCCCATTAAAAACCAGAGCCCTTTATATACCAAAGCCCTTTACAAACCAAAGCCCTTTAGAAACCAAAGCCCTGTAGAAACCAAAGCCCTTCATATACCAGAGCCTGTTATAAACCAGAGCCCTTTATAAACCAGAGCCGGTTATAAATCAGAGGTCTTTATAAACCAAGGCCCAATATGAACCAGACCCCATTATAAACCAGAGCCCTTTATACACCAGAGCCTGTTATAAACCATAGCCCTTTATAAAGCAAAGCCCATCATAAACCAGAGCCTGTTATAAACCAGAGCCCTTTATAAACCAAACCAAGTTATAAACCAGAGCCTGATATAAACCAGAGCCCTTAATAAACCAAAGCCTGTTATAAACCAGAGCCCTTTATAAACCAAAGCCTTTTAGAAAACAAAGCCCTTTAGAAACCAAAGCCCTTTATATACCAGTGCCTGTTATAAACCAGAGCCGGTTATAAATCAGAGGTCTTTATAAACCAAAGCCCTTTATAAACCAAAGCCGGTTATAAACCAGAGCCCGTTATAAACCAGAGCACTTTATAAACCAGAGCCCTTTAGAAACCAAAGCCGGTTATAAACCCGAGCCCTTTATAAACCAAAGCCCTTTAGAAACCATAGCCCTTTAGAAACCAAAGCCCTTTATAGACCAGAGCCCTTTATAAACCAAAGCCGGTTATAAACCAGAGCCTGTTATAAACCAGAGTCCTTTATAAACCACAGCCCTGCATAAACCAAAGCCGGTTATAAACCCGAGCCCTTTATAAACCAGAGCCCTTTATAAACCAAAGCCTGTTATAAACCAGAGCCCTTTATAAACCAAAGCCGGTTATAAACCAGAGCCTGTTATAAACCAGTGCACTTTATAAACCAAAGCCTTTTAGAAATCAAAGCCCTTTAGAAACCAAAGCTCTTTATATACCAAAGCTGGTTATAAACCAAAGCCGGTTATAAACCAGAGCCTGTTATAAACCGGAGGCCTTTATAAGCCAGAGCCCATTAAAAACCAGAGGCCTTTATAAGCCAGAGCCCATTAAAAACCAGAGCCCTTTATATACCAAAGCCCTTTACAAACCAAAGCCCTTTAGAAACCAAAGCCCTGTAGAAACCAAAGCCCTTCATATACCAGAGCCTGTTATAAACCAGAGCCCTTTATAAACCAAAGCCGGTTATAAACCAGAGGCCATTATAAACCAAAACCCTTTATAAGCCAAAGCCAGTTATAAACCAGAGCCGGTTATAAATCAGAGGTCTTTATAAACCAAAGCCCAATATGAACCAGACCCCATTATAAACCAGAGCCCTTTATACACCAGAGCCTGTTATAAACCATAGCCCTTTATAAAGCAAAGCCCATCATAAACCAGAGCCTGTTATAAACCAGAGCCCTTTATAAACCAAACCCAGTTATAAACCAGAGCCTGATATAAACCAGAGCCCTTAATAAACCAAAGCCTGTTATAAACCAGAGCCCTTTATAAACCAAAGCCTTTTAGAAAACAAAGCCCTTTAGAAACCAAAGCCCTTTATATACCAGTGCCTGTTATAAACCAGAGCCGGTTATAAATCAGAGGTCTTTATAAACCAAAGCCCTTTATAAACCAAAGCCGGTTATAAACCAGAGCCCGTTATAAACCAGAGCACTTTATAAACCAGAGCCCTTTATAAACCAAAGCCGGTTATAAACCAGAGCCGGTTATAAACCAGAGCCTGTTATGAACCAAAGCGGGTTATAAATCAGAGCCTGGTATAAACCAGAGCCCTTTATAAACCAAAGCCTGTTATAAACCAGAGCCCTTTATAAACTAGAGCCTTTATAAACCAGAGCTCTTTATTCACAAGAGCCCTTTATAAACCAGAGCCCGTTATAAACAAGAGCCCTTTATAAACAAGAGCTCTTTATTAACCAGAGCCTGTTATAAACTAGAGCCCTTTATAAACCACAGCCCTTTATAAACAAGAGCCCTTTATAAACCAAAGCCCTTTATAAACCAAAGCCGGTTATAAACCAGAACCCTTTATAAACCAGAACCCTTTATAAAACAGAGCCTGTTATAAACAAGAGCCCTTTATAAACCAAAGCCCTTTAGAAACCAAAGCCCTTTATAGACCAGAGCCCTTTATAAACCAAAGCATGTTATAAACCAGACCCTGTTATAAACCAGAGGCCTTTCTAAACCAAAGCCCGTTATAAGCCAGAACCCTTTAAAATCCAGAGCCCTTTATAAACCGAAACCCTTTATAAACCAGAACCCTTTATAAACCAGAGCCTGTTATAAACCAGAGCCCTTTATAAACCAGAGCCCTTTATAAACAAGAGCCCTTTAGAAACCAAAGCCCTCTAGAAACCAAAGCCCTTTATAGACCTGAGCCCTTTATAAACCAAAGCAGGTTATAAACCAGAGCCTGTTATAAACCAGAGCCCTTTATAAACCAGAGCCCTTTATAAACCAAAGCCGGTTATAAACCAGAGGCTGTTATAAACCAGAGCCCGTTATAAACCAAAGCCGGTTATACACCAGAGCCTGTTATAAACCAGAGCCCTTTATAAATCAAAGCCCGTTCTAAACAAGAGCCCTTTATAAACCAGAGCCCTTTATGAACCAGAGCCCATGAACAACCAGAACCCTTTATAGACCAGAGCTCATTATAAACCAAAGCCCTTTAGAAACAAAAGCCCTTTAGAAACCAAAGCCCTTAATGCACCAGAGCCTGTTATAAACCAGAGCCCTTTATAAACCAAAGCTGGTTATAAACCCGAGCCCTTTATAAACCAGAGCCCTTGATAAACCAAAGCCGGTTATAAACCAGAGCCCTTTATAAACCAGAGCCCTTGATAAACCAAAGCCGGTTATAAACCAGAGTCCTTTATAAACCAGAGCCCTTTATAAACTAGAGCCTTTATAAACCAGAGCTCTTTATTCACAAGAGCCCTTTATAAACCAGAGCCCTTATAAACAAGAGCCCTTTATAAACGAGAGCTCTTTATTAACCAGAGCCTGTTATAAACTAGAGCCCTTTATAAACCACAGCCCTTTATAAACAAGAGCCCTTTATAAACCAAAGCCCTTTATAAACCAAAGCCGGTTATAAACCAGAGCCCGTTATAAACCAGAACCCTTTATAAACCAAAGCCCGTTATAAACAAGAGCCCTTTATAAACCAAAGCCCTTTAGAAACCAAAGCCCTTTAGAAACCAAAGCCCTTTATAGACCAGAGCCCTTTATAAACCAAAGCCGGTTATAAACCAGAGCCTGTTATAAACCAGAGTCCTTTATAAACCACAGCCCTGCATAAACCAAAGCCGGTTATAAACCCGAGCCCTTTATAAACCAGAGCCCTTTGTAAACAAAAGCCTGTTATAAACCAGAGCCCTTTATAAACCAAAGCCGGTTATAAACCAGAGCCTGTTATAAACCAGTGCACTTTATAAACCAAAGCCTTTTAGAAATCAAAGCCCTTTAGAAACCAAAGCCCTTTATATACCAAAGCTGGTTATAAACCAAAGCCGGTTATAAACCAGAGCCTGTTATAAACCGGAGGCCTTTATAAGCCAGAGCCCATTAAAAACCAGAGGCCTTTATAAGCCAGAGCCCATTAAAAACCAGAGCCCTTTATATACCAAAGCCCTTTACAAACCAAAGCCCTTTAGAAACCAAAGCCCTGTAGAAACCAAAGCCCTTCATATACCAGAGCCTGTTATAAACCAGAGCCCTTTATAAACCAAAGCCGGTTATAAACCAGAGGCCATTATGAACCAAAACCCTTTATAAGCCAAAGCCAGTTATAAACCAGAGCCGGTTATAAATCAGAGGTCTTTATAAACCAAAGCCCAATATGAACCAGACCCCATTATAAACCAGAGCCCTTTATACACCAGAGCCTGTTATAAACCATAGCCCTTTATAAAGCAAAGCCCATCATAAACCAGAGCCTGTTATAAACCAGAGCCCTTTATAAACCAAACCCAGTTATAAACCAGAGCCTGATATAAACCAGAGCCCTTAATAAACCAAAGCCTGTTATAAACCAGAGCCCTTTATAAACCAAAGCCTTTTAGAAAACAAAGCCCTTTAGAAACCAAAGCCCTTTATATACCAGTGCCTGTTATAAACCAGAGCCGGTTATAAATCAGAGGTCTTTATAAACCAAAGCCCTTTATAAACCAAAGCTGGTTATAAACCAGAGCCCGTTATAAACCAGAGCACTTTATAAACCAGAGCCCTTTATAAACCAAAGCCGGTTATAAACCAGAGCCGGTTATAAACCAGAGCCTGTTATGAACCAAAGCGGGTTATAAATCAGAGCCTGGTATAAACCAGAGCCCTTTATAAACAAGAGCCCTTTAGAAACCAAAGCCCTCTAGAAACCAAAGCCCTTTATAGACCTGAGCCCTTTATAAACCAAAGCAGGTTATAAACCAGAGCCTGTTATAAACCAGAGCCCTTTATAAACCAGAGCCCTTTATAAACCAAAGCCGGTTATAAACCAGAGGCTGTTATAAACCAGAGCCCGTTATAAACCAAAGCCGGTTATACACCAGAGCCTGTTATAAACCAGAGCCCTTTATAAATCAAAGCCCGTTCTAAACAAGAGCCCTTTATAAACCAGAGCCCTTTATGAACCAGAGCCCATAAACAACCAGAACCCGTTATAGACCAGAGCTCATTATAAACCAAAGCCCTTTAGAAACAAAAGCCCTTTAGAAACCAAAGCCCTTAATGCACCAGAGCCTGTTATAAACCAGAGCCCTTTATAAACCAAAGCTGGTTATAAACCCGAGCCCTTTATAAACCAGAGCCCTTGATAAACCAAAGCCGGTTATAAACCAGAGCCCTTTATAAACCAGAGCCCTTGATAAACCAAAGCCGGTTATAAACCAGAGCCCTTTATAAACCAGAGCCCTTTATAAACTAGAGCCTTTATAAACCAGAGCTCTTTATTCACAAGAGCCCTTTATAAACCAGAGCCCTTATAAACAAGAGCCCTTTATAAACGAGAGCTCTTTATTAACCAGAGCCTGTTATAAACTAGAGCCCTTTATAAACCACAGCCCTTTATAAACAAGAGCCCTTTATAAACCAAAGCCCTTTATAAACCAAAGCCGGTTATAAACCAGAGCCCGTTATAAACCAGAACCCTTTATAAACCAAAGCCCGTTATAAACAAGAGCCCTTTATAAACCAAAGCCCTTTAGAAACCGAAGCCCTTTATAGACCAGAGCCCTTTATAAACCAAAGCCGGTTATAAACCAGAGCCTGTTATAAACCAGAGTCCTTTATAAACCACAGCCCTGCATAAACCAAAGCCGGTTATAAACCCGAGCCCTTTATAAACCAGAGCCCTTTGTAAACAAAAGCCTGTTATAAACCAGAGCCCTTTATAAACCAAAGCCGGTTATAAACCAGAGCCTGTTATAAACCAGTGCACTTTATAAACCAAAGCCTTTTAGAAATCAAAGCCCTTTAGAAACCAAAGCCCTTTATATACCAAAGCTGGTTATAAACCAAAGCCGGTTATAAACCAGAGCCTGTTATAAACCGGAGGCCTTTATAAGCCAGAGCCCATTAAAAACCAGAGGCCTTTATAAGCCAGAGCCCATTAAAAACCAGAGCCCTTTATATACCAAAGCCCTTTACAAACCAAAGCCCTTTAGAAACCAAAGCCCTGTAGAAACCAAAGCCCTTCATATACCAGAGCCTGTTATAAACCAGAGCCCTTTATAAACCAAAGCCGGTTATAAACCAGAGGCCATTATAAACCAAAACCCTTTATAAGCCAAAGCCAGTTATAAACCAGAGCCGGTTATAAATCAGAGGTCTTTATAAACCAAAGCCCAATATGAACCAGACCCCATTATAAACCAGAGCCCTTTATACACCAGAGCCTGTTATAAACCATAGCCCTTTATAAAGCAAAGCCCATCATAAACCAGAGCCTGTTATAAACCAGAGCCCTTTATAAACCAAACCCAGTTATAAACCAGAGCCTGATATAAACCAGAGCCCTTAATAAACCAAAGCCTGTTATAAACCAGAGCCCTTTATAAACCAAAGCCTTTTAGAAAACAAAGCCCTTTAGAAACCAAAGCCCTTTATATACCAGTGCCTGTTATAAACCAGAGCCGGTTATAAATCAGAGGTCTTTATAAACCAAAGCCCTTTATAAACCAAAGCCGGTTATAAACCAGAGCCCGTTATAAACCAGAGCACTTTATAAACCAGAGCCCTTTATAAACCAAAGCCGGTTATAAACCAGAGCCGGTTATAAACCAGAGCCTGTTATGAACCAAAGCGGGTTATAAATCAGAGCCTGGTATAAACCAGAGCCCTTTATAAACCAAAGCCTGTTATAAACCAGAGCCCTTTATAAACTAGAGCCTTTATAAACCAGAGCTCTTTATTCACAAGAGCCCTTTATAAACCAGAGCCCGTTATAAACAAGAGCCCTTTATAAACGAGAGCTCTTTATTAACCAGAGCCTGTTATAAACTAGAGCCCTTTATAAACCACAGCCCTTTATAAACAAGAGCCCTTTATAAACCAAAGCCCTTTATAAACCAAAGCCGGTTATAAACCAGAACCCTTTATAAACCAGAACCCTTTATAAACCAGAGCCTGTTATAAACAAGAGCCCTTTATAAACCAAAGCCCTTTAGAAACCAAAGCCCTTTATAGACCAGAGCCCTTTATGAACAAAAGCATGTTATAAACCAGACCCTGTTATAAACCAGAGGCCTTTCTAAACCAAAGCCCGTTATAAGCCAGAACCCTTTAAAATCCAGAGCCCTTTATAAACCGAAACCCTTTATAAACCAGAACCCTTTATAAACCAGAGCCTGTTATAAACCAGAGCCCTTTATAAACCAGAGCCCTTTATAAACAAGAGCCCTTTAGAAACCAAAGCCCTCTAGAAACCAAAGCCCTTTATAGACCTGAGCCCTTTATAAACCAAAGCAGGTTATAAACCAGAGCCTGTTATAAACCAGAGCCCTTTATAAACCAGAGCCCTTTATAAACCAAAGCCGGTTATAAACCAGAGGCTGTTATAAACCAGAGCCCGTTATAAACCAAAGCCGGTTATACACCAGAGCCTGTTATAAACCAGAGCCCTTTATAAATCAAAGCCCGTTCTAAACAAGAGCCCTTTATAAACCAGAGCCCTTTATGAACCAGAGCCCATAAACAACCAGAACCCTTTATAGACCAGAGCTCATTATAAACCAAAGCCCTTTAGAAACAAAAGCCCTTTAGAAACCAAAGCCCTTAATGCACCAGAGCCTGTTATAAACCAGAGCCCTTTATAAACCAAAGCTGGTTATAAACCCGAGCCCTTTATAAACCAGAGCCCTTGATAAACCAAAGCCGGTTATAAACCAGAGCCCTTTATAAACCAGAGCCCTTGATAAACCAAAGCCGGTTATAAACCAGAGCCCTTTATAAACCAGAGCCCTTTATAAACTAGAGCCTTTATAAACCAGAGCTCTTTATTCACAAGAGCCCTTTATAAACCAGAGCCCTTATAAACAAGAGCCCTTTATAAACGAGAGCTCTTTATTAACCAGAGCCTGTTATAAACTAGAGCCCTTTATAAACCACAGCCCTTTATAAACAAGAGCCCTTTATAAACCAAAGCCCTTTATAAACCAAAGCCGGTTATAAACCAGAGCCCGTTATAAACCAGAACCCTTTATAAACCAAAGCCCGTTATAAACAAGAGCCCTTTATAAACCAAAGCCCTTTAGAAACCAAAGCCCTTTAGAAACCAAAGCCCTTTATAGACCAGAGCCCTTTATAAACCAAAGCCGGTTATAAACCAGAGCCTGTTATAAACCAGAGTCCTTTATAAACCAGAGCCTGTTATAAACCAGAGCCCTTTATAAACCAGAGCCCTTTATAAAGAAGAGCCCTTTATAAACCAGAGCCTGTTATAAACCACAGCCCTTTATAAACCAAAGCCTGTTATAAACCAGAGCCCTTTATAAACCAAAGCCGGTTATAAACCAGAGCCTGTTATAAACCAGAGGCCTTTATAAGCCAGAGCCCATTAAAAACCAGAGTCCTTTATAGGCCAGAGTGCATTAAAAACCAGAGGCCTTTATAAACCAAAGCCCTTTACAAACCAAAGCCCTTTAGAAACCAAAGCCCTGTAGAAACCAAAGCCCTTCATATACCAGAGCCTGTTATAAACCAGAGCCCTTTATAAACCAAAGCCGGTTATAAACCAGAGGCCGTTATAAACCAAAACCCTTTATAAGCCAAAGACAGTTATAAACCAGAGCCGGTTATAAATCAGAGGTCTTTATAAACCAAAGCCCAATATGAACCAGAGCCCATTATAAACCAGAGCCCTTTATAAAGCAGAGCCCGTTATAAACCAGAGGCCTTTATAAGCCAGAGCCCATTAAAAAACAGAGTCCTTTATAAGCCAGAGCCCATTAAAAACCAGAGCCCTTTATAAACCAAAGCCCTTTACAAACCAAAGCCCTTTAGAAACCAAAGCCCTGTAGAAACCAAAGCCCTTCATATACCAGAGCCTGTTATAAACCAGAGCCCTTTATAAACCAAAGCCGGTTATAAACCAGAGGCTGTTATAAACCAAAACCCTTTATAAGCCAAAGACAGTTATAAACCAGAGCCGGTTATAAATCAGAGGTCTTTATAAACCAAAGCCCAATATGAACCAGAGCCCATTATAAACCAGAGCCCTTTATAAAGCAGAGCCCGTTATAAACCAGAGCCTTTTATAAACAAGAGCCCTTTTTAAACCAAAGCCAGTTATATACCAGAGCCTGTTATAAACCAGAGCCCTTTATAAAGCAAAGCCCATCATAAACCAGAGCCTGTTATAAACCAAAGCCCTTTATAAACCAAACCCAGTTATAAACCAGAGCCTGATATAAACCAGAGCCCTTTATAAACCAAAGCCTGTTATAAACCAGAGCCCTTTATAAACCAAAGCCTTTTAGAAAACAAAGCCCTTTAGAAACCAAAGCCCTTTATATACCAGTGCCTGTTATAAACCAGAGCCCTTTATAAACCGAAGCCGGTTATAAACCAGAGCCCGTTATAAACCAAAGCCCTTTATAAACCAAAGCCGGTTATAAACCAGAGCTCGTTATAAACCAGAGCATTTTATAAACCAGAGCCCTTTATAAACCAAAGCCGGTTATAAACCAGAGCCCGTTATAAACCAGAGCCCGTTATGAACCAAAGCAGGTTATAAACCAGAGCCGGGTATAAACCAGAGCTCTTTATAAACCAAAGCCCGTTATAAACCAGAGCCCTTTATAAACTAGAGCCTTTATAAACCAGAGCTCTTTATTCACAAGAGCCCTTTATAAACCAGAGCCCGTTATAAACAAGAGCCCTTTATAAACGAGAGTTCTTTATTAACCTGAGCCTGTTATAAACTAGAGCCCTTTATAAACCACAGCCCTTTATAAACAAGAGCCCTTTATAAACCAAAGCCATTTATAAACCAAAGTCCTTTATAAACCAAAGCCGGTTATAAACCAGAGCCCGTTATAAACCAGAACCCTTTATAAACCAGAGCCCGTTATAAACAAGAGCCCTTTATAAACCAAAGCCCTTTAGAAACCAAAGCCGGTTATAAACCAGAGCCTGTTATAAACCAGAGTCCTTTATAAACCACAGCCCTGCATAAACCAAAGCCGGTTATAAACCAGAGCCTGTTATAAACCAGAGTCCTTTATAAACCACAGCCCTGCATAAACCAAAGCCGGTTATAAACCCGAGCCCTTTATAAACCAGAGCCCTTTATAAACCAAAGCCTGTTATAAACCAGAGCCCTTTATAAACCAAAGCCGGTTATAAACCAGAGCCTGTTATAAACCAGTGCACTTTATAAACCAAAGCCTTTTAGAAATCAAAGCCCTTTAGAAACCAAAGCCCTTTATATACCAAAGCTGGTTATAAACCAAAGCCGGTTATAAACCAGAGCCTGTTATAAACCGGAGGCCTTTATAAGCCAGAGCCCATTAAAAACCAGAGGCCTTTATAAGCCAGAGCCCATTAAAAACCAGAGCCCTTTATATACCAAAGCCCTTTACAAACCAAAGCCCTTTAGAAACCAAAGCCCTGTAGAAACCAAAGCCCTTCATATACCAGAGCCTGTTATAAACCAGAGCCCTTTATAAACCAGAGCCGGTTATAAATCAGAGGTCTTTATAAACCAAAGCCCAATATGAACCAGACCCCATTAAAAACCAGAGCCCTTTATACACCAGAGCCTGTTATAAACCATAGCCCTTTATAAAGCAAAGCCCATCATAAACCAGAGCCTGTTATAAACCAGAGCCCTTTATAAACCAAACCCAGTTATAAACCAGAGCCTGATATAAACCAGAGCCCTTAATAAACCAAAGCCTGTTATAAACCAGAGCCCTTTATAAACCAAAGCCTTTTAGAAAACAAAGCCCTTTAGAAACCAAAGCCCTTTATATACCAGTGCCTGTTATAAACCAGAGCCGGTTATAAATCAGAGGTCTTTATAAACCAAAGCCCTTTATAAACCAAAGCCGGTTATAAACCAGAGCCCGTTATAAACCAGAGCACTTTAAAAACCAGAGCCCTTTAGAAACCAAAGCCGGTTATAAACCCGAGCCCTTTATAAACCAAAGCCCTTTAGAAATCATAGCCCTTTAGAAACCAAAGCCCTTTATAGACCAGAGCCCTTTATAAACCAAAGCCGGTTATAAACCAGAGCCTGTTATAAACCAGAGTCCTTTATAAACCACAGCCCTGCATAAACCAAAGCCGGTTATAAACCCGAGCCCTTTATAAACCAGAGCCCTTTATAAACCAAAGCCTGTTATAAACCAGAGCCCTTTATAAACCAAAGCCGGTTATAAACCAGAGCCTGTTATAAACCAGTGCACTTTATAAACCAAAGCCTTTTAGAAATCAAAGCCCTTTAGAAACCAAAGCTCTTTATATACCAAAGCTGGTTATAAACCAAAGCCGGTTATAAACCAGAGCCTGTTATAAACCGGAGGCCTTTATAAGCCAGAGCCCATTAAAAACCAGAGGCCTTTATAAGCCAGAGCCCATTAAAAACCAGAGCCCTTTATATACCAAAGCCCTTTACAAACCAAAGCCCTTTAGAAACCAAAGCCCTGTAGAAACCAAAGCCCTTCATATACCAGAGCCTGTTATAAACCAGAGCCCTTTATAAACCAAAGCCGGTTATAAACCAGAGGCCATTATAAACCAAAACCCTTTATAAGCCAAAGCCAGTTATAAACCAGAGCCGGTTATAAATCAGAGGTCTTTATAAACCAAAGCCCAATATGAACCAGACCCCATTATAAACCAGAGCCCTTTATACACCAGAGCCTGTTATAAACCATAGCCCTTTATAAAGCAAAGCCCATCATAAACCAGAGCCTGTTATAAACCAGAGCCCTTTATAAACCAAACCCAGTTATAAACCAGAGCCTGATATAAACCAGAGCCCTTAATAAACCAAAGCCTGTTATAAACCAGAGCCCTTTATAAACCAAAGCCTTTTAGAAAACAAAGCCCTTTAGAAACCAAAGCCCTTTATATACCAGTGCCTGTTATAAACCAGAGCAGGTTATAAATCAGAGGTCTTTATAAACCAAAGCCCTTTATAAACCAAAGCCGGTTATAAACCAGAGCCCGTTATAAACCAGAGCACTTTATAAACCAGAGCCCTTTATAAACCAAAGCCGGTTATAAACCAGAGCCGGTTATAAACCAGAGCCTGTTATGAACCAAAGCGGGTTATAAATCAGAGCCTGGTATAAACCAGAGCCCTTTATAAACCAAAGCCTGTTATAAACCAGAGCCCTTTATAAACTAGAGCCTTTATAAACCAGAGCTCTTTATTCACAAGAGCCCTTTATAAACCAGAGCCCGTTATAAACAAGAGCCCTTTATAAACGAGAGCTCTTTATTAACCAGAGCCTGTTATAAACTAGAGCCCTTTATAAACCACAGCCCTTTATAAACAAGAGCCCTTTATAAACCAAAGCCCTTTATAAACCAAAGCCGGTTATAAACCAGAACCCTTTATAAACCAGAACCCTTTATAAACCAGAGCCTGTTATAAACAAGAGCCCTTTATAAACCAAAGCCCTTTAGAAACCAAAGCCCTTTATAGACCAGAGCCCTTTATAAACCAAAGCATGTTATAAACCAGACCCTGTTATAAACCAGAGGCCTTTCTAAACCAAAGCCCGTTATAAGCCAGAACCCTTTAAAATCCAGAGCCCTTTATAAACCGAAACCCTTTATAAACCAGAACCCTTTATAAACCAGAGCCTGTTATAAACCAGAGCCCTTTATAAACCAGAGCCCTTTATAAACAAGAGCCCTTTAGAAACCAAAGCCCTCTAGAAACCAAAGCTCTTTATAGACCTGAGCCCTTTATAAACCAAAGCAGGTTATAAACCAGAGCCTGTTATAAACCAGAGCCCTTTATAAACCAGAGCCCTTTATAAACCAAAGCCGGTTATAAACCAGAGGCTGTTATAAACCAGAGCCCGTTATAAACCAAAGCCGGTTATACACCAGAGCCTGTTATAAACCAGAGCCCTTTATAAATCAAAGCCCGTTCTAAACAAGAGCCCTTTATAAACCAGAGCCCTTTATGAACCAGAGCCCATAAACAACCAGAACCCTTTATAGACCAGAGCTCATTATAAACCAAAGCTCTTTAGAAACAAAAGCCCTTTAGAAACCAAAGCCCTTAATGCACCAGAGCCTGTTATAAACCAGAGCCCTTTATAAACCAAAGCTGGTTATAAACCCGAGCCCTTTATAAACCAGAGCCCTTGATAAACCAAAGCCGGTTATAAACCAGAGCCCTTTATAAACCAGAGCCCTTGATAAACCAAAGCCGATTATAAACCAGAGCCCTTTATAAACCAGAGCCCTTTATAAACTAGAGCCTTTATAAACCAGAGCTCTTTATTCACAAGAGCCCTTTATAAACCAGAGCCCTTATAAACAAGAGCCCTTTATAATTGAGAGCTCTTTATTAACCAGAGCCTGTTATAAACTAGAGCCCTTTATAAACCACAGCCCTTTATAAACAAGAGCCCTTTATAAACCAAAGCCCTTTATAAACCAAAGCCGGTTATAAACCAGAGCCCGTTATAAACCAGAACCCTTTATAAACCAAAGCCCGTTATAAACAAGAGCCCTTTATAAACCAAAGCCCTTTAGAAACCAAAGCCCTTTAGAAACCAAAGCCCTTTATAGACCAGAGCCCTTTATAAACCAAAGCCGGTTATAAACCAGAGCCTGTTATAAACCAGAGTCCTTTATAAACCACAGCCCTGCATAAACCAAAGCCGGTTATAAACCCGAGCCCTTTATAAACCAGAGCCCTTTGTAAACAAAAGCCTGTTATAAACCAGAGCCCTTTATAAACCAAAGCCGGTTATAAACCAGAGCCTGTTATAAACCAGTGCACTTTATAAACCAAAGCCTTTTAGAAATCAAAGCCCTTTAGAAACCAAAGCCCTTTATATACCAAAGCTGGTTATAAACCAAAGCCGGTTATAAACCAGAGCCTGTTATAAACCGGAGGCCTTTACAAGCCAGAGCCCATTAAAAACCAGAGGCCTTTATAAGCCAGAGCCCATTAAAAACCAGAGCCCTTTATATACCAAAGCCCTTTACAAACCAAAGCCCTTTAGAAACCAAAGCCCTGTAGAAACCAAAGCCCTTCATATACCAGAGCCTGTTATAAACCAGAGCCCTTTATAAACCAAAGCCGGTTATAAACCAGAGGCCGTTATAAACCAAAACCCTTTATAAGCAAAAGCCAGTTATAAACCAGAGCCGGTTATAAATCAGAGGTCTTTATAAACCAAAGCCCAATATGAACCAGACCCCATTATAAACCAGAGCCCTTTATACACCAGAGCCTGTTATTAAGCAGAGCCCTTTATAAAGCAAAGCCCATCATAAACCAGAGCCTGTTATAAACCAGAGCCCTTTATAAACCAAACCCAGTTATAAACCAGAGCCTGATATAAACCAGAGCCCTTTATAAACCAAAGCCTGTTATAAACCAGAGCCCTTTATAAACCAAAGCCTTTTAGAAAACAAAGCCCTTTAGAAACCAAAGCCCTTTATATACCAGTGCCTGTTATAAACCAGAGCCCTTTATAAACCGAAGCCGGTTATAAACCAGAGCCCGTTATAAACCAAAGCCCTTTATAAACCAAAGCCGGTTATAAACCACAGCCCGTTATAAACCAGAGCACTTTATAAACCAGAGCCCTTTATAAACCAAAGCCGGTTATAAACCAGAGCCGGTTATAAACCAGAGCCTGTTATGAACCAAAGCGGGTTTTAAATCAGAGCCTGGTATAAACCAGAGCCCTTTATAAACCAAAGCCTGTTATAAACCAGAGCCCTTTATAAACTAGAGCCTTTATAAACCAGAGCTCTTTATTCACAAGAGCCCTTTATAAACCAGAGCCCGTTATAAACAAGAGCCCTTTATAAACGAGAGCTCTTTATTAACCAGAGCCTGTTATAAACTAGAGCCCTTTATAAACCACAGCCCTTTATAAACAAGAGCCCTTTATAAACCAAAGCCCTTTATAAACCAAAGCCGGTTATAAACCAGAACCCTTTATAAACCAGAACCCTTTATAAACCAGAGCCTGTTATAAACAAGAGCCCTTTATAAACCAAAGCCCTTTAGAAACCAAAGCCCTTTATAGACCAGAGCCCTTTATAAACCAAAGCATGTTATAAACCAGACCCTGTTATAAACCAGAGGCCTTTCTAAACCAAAGCCCGTTATAAGCCAGAGCCCTTTAAAATCCAGAGCCCTTTATAAACCGAAACCCTTTATAAACCAGAACCCTTTATAAACCAGAGCCTGTTATAAACCAGAGCCCTTTATAAACCAGAGCCCTTTATAAACAAGAGCCCTTTAGAAACCAAAGCCCTCTAGAAACCAAAGCCCTTTATAGACCTGAGCCCTTTATAAACCAAAGCAGGTTATAAACCAGAGCCTGTTATAAACCAGAGCCCTTTATAAACCAGAGCCCTTTATAAACCAAAGCCGGTTATAAACCAGAGGCTGTTATAAACCAGAGCCCGTTATAAACCAAAGCCGGTTATACACCAGAGCCTGTTATAAACCAGAGCCCTTTATAAATCAAAGCCCGTTCTAAACAAGAGCCCTTTATAAACCAGAGCCCTTTATGAACCAGAGCCCATAAACAACCAGAACCCTTTATAGACCAGAGCTCATTATAAACCAAAGCCCTTTAGAAACAAAAGCCCTTTAGAAACCAAAGCCCTTAATGCACCAGAGCCTGTTATAAACCAGAGCCCTTTATAAACCAAAGCCGGTTATAAACCCGAGCCCTTTATAAACCAGAGCCCTTGATAAACCAAAGCCGGTTATAAACCAGAGCCCTTTATAAACCAGAGCCCTTGATAAACCAAAGCCGGTTATAAACCAGAGCCCTTTATAAACCAGAGCCCTTTATAAACTAGAGCCTTTATAAACCAGAGCTCTTTATTCACAAGAGCCCTTTATAAACCAGAGCCCTTATAAACAAGAGCCCTTTATAAACGAGAGCTCTTTATTAACCAGAGCCTGTTATAAACTAGAGCCCTTTATAAACCACAGCCCTTTATAAACAAGAGCCCTTTATAAACCAAAGCCCTTTATAAACCAAAGCCGGTTATAAACCAGAACCCTTTATAAACCAGAACCCTTTATAAACCAGAGCCTGTTATAAACAAGAGCCCTTTATAAACCAAAGCCCTTTATAAACAAAAGCCCTTTAGAAACCAAAGCCCTTTATAGACCAGAGCCCTTTATAAACCGAAACCCTTTATAAACCAGAACCCTTTATAAACCAGAGCCTGTTATAAACCAGAGCCCTTTATAAACCAGAGCCCTTTATAAAGAAGAGCCCTTTATAAACCAGAGCCTGTTATAAACCACAGCCCTTTATAAACCAAAGCCTGTTATAAACCAGAGCCCTTTATAAACCAAAGCCGGTTATAAACCAGAGCCTGTTATAAACCAGAGGCCTTTATAAGCCAGAGCCCATTAAAAACCAGAGTCCTTTATAGGCCAGAGTGCATTAAAAACCAGAGGCCTTTATAAACCAAAGCCCTTTACAAACCAAAGCCCTTTAGAAACCAAAGCCCTGTAGAAACCAAAGCCCTTCATATACCAGAGCCTGTTATAAACCAGAGCCCTTTATAAACCAAAGCCGGTTATAAACCAGAGGCCGTTATAAACCAAAACCCTTTATAAGCCAAAGACAGTTATAAACCAGAGCCGGTTATAAATCAGAGGTCTTTATAAACCAAAGCCCAATATGAACCAGAGCCCATTATAAACCAGAGCCCTTTATAAAGCAGAGCCCGTTATAAACCAGAGCCTTTTATAAACAAGAGCCCTTTTTAAACCAAAGCCAGTTATATACCAGAGGCTGTTATAAACCAGAGCCCTTTATAAAGCAAAGCCCATCATAAACCAGAGCCTGTTATAAACCAGAGCCCTTTATAAACCAAACCCAGTTATAAACCAGAGCCTGATATAAACCAGAGCCCTTTATAAACCAAAGCCTGTTATAAACAAGAGCCCTTTATAAACCAAAGCCTTTTAGAAAACAAAGCCCTTTAGAAACCAAAGCCCTTTATATACCAGTGCCTGTTATAAACCAGAGCCCTTTATAAACCGAAGCCGGTTATAAACCAGAGCCCGTTATAAACCAAAGCCCTTTATAAACCAAAGCCGGTTATAAACCAGAGCCCGTTATAAACCAGAGCACTTTATAAACCAGAGCCCTTTATAAACCAAAGCCGGTTATAAACCAGAGCCCGTTATAAACCAGAGCCCGTTATAAACCAAAGCGGGTTATAAACCAGAGCCGGGTATAAACCAGAGCCCTTTATAAACCAAAGCCCGTTATAAACCAGAGCCCTTCATAAACTAGAGCCTTTATAAACCAGAGCTCTTTATTCACAAGAGCCCTTTATAAACCAGAGCCCGTTATAAACAAGAGCCCTTTATAAACGAGAGCTCTTTATTAACCTGAGCCTGTTATAAACTAGAGCCCTTTATAAACCACAGCCCTTTATAAACAAGAGCCCTTTATAAACCAAAGCCCTTTATAAACCAAAGCCCTTTATAAACCAAAGCCGGTTATAAACCAGAGCCCGTTATAAACCAGAACCCTTTCTAAACCAGAGCCTAATTTAAACAAGAGCCCTTTATAAACCAAAGCCCTTTAGAAACCAAAGCCCTTTAGAAACCAAAGCCCTTTATAGACCAGAGCCCTTTATAAACCAAAGCCGGTTATAAACCAGAGCCTGTTATAAACCAGAGTCCTTTATAAACCACAGCCCTGCATAAACCAAAGCCGGTTATAAACCCAAACACTTTATAAACCAGAGCCCTTTATAAACCAAAGCCTGTTATAAAACAGAGCCCTTTATAAACCAAAGCCGGTTATAAACCAGAGCCTGTTATAAACCAGTGCACTTTATAAACCAAAGCCTTTTAGAAATCAAAGCCCTTTAGAAACCAAAGCCCTTTATATACCAAAGCTGGTTATAAACCAAAGCCGGTTATAAACCAGAGCCTGTTATAAACCAGAGGCCTTTATAAGCCAGAGCCCATTAAAAACCAGAGGCCTTTATAAGCCAGAGCCCATTAAAAACCAGAACCCTTTATATACCAAAGCCCTTTACAAACCAAAGCCCTTTAGAAACCAAAGCCCTGTAGAAACCAAAGCCCTTCATATACCAGAGCCTATTATTAACCAGAGCCCTTTATAAACCAAAGCCGGTTATAAACCAGAGGATGTTATAAACCAAAACCCTTTATAAGCCAAAGCCAGTTATAAACCAGAGCCGGTTATAAATCAGAGGTCTTTATAAACCAAAGCCCAATATGAACCAGACCCCATTATAAACCAGAGCCCTTTATACACCAGAGCCTGTTATAAACCAGAGCCCTTTATAAAGCAAAGCCCATCATAAACCAGAGCCTGTTATAAACCAGAGCCCTTTATAAACCAAACCCAGTTATAAACCAGAGCCTGATATAAACCAGAGCCCTTTATAAACCAAAGCCTGTTATAAACCAGAGCCCTTTATAAACCAAAGCCTTTTAGAAAACAAAGCTCTTTAGAAACCAAAGCCCTTTATATACCAGTGCCTGTTATAAACCAGAGCCCTTTATAAACCGAAGCCGGTTATAAACCAGAGCCCGTTATAAACCAGAGCACTTTATAAACCAGAGCCCTTTATAAACCAAAGCCGGTTATAAACCAGAGCCCGTTATAAACCAGAGCCTGTTATGAACCAAAGCGGGTTATAAACCAGAGCCTGGTATAAACCAGAGCCCTTAATACCAAAGCCTGTTATAAACCAGAGCCCTTTATAAACTAGAGCCTTTATAAACCAGAGCTCTTTATTCACAAGAGCCCTTTATAAACCAGAGCCCGTTATAAACAAGAGCCCTTTATAAACGAGAGCTCTTTATTAACCAGAGCCTGTTATAAACTAGAGCCCTTTATAAACCACAGCCCTTTATAAACAAGAGCCCTTTATAAAGCAAAGCCCTTTATAAACCAAAGCCGGTTATAAACCAGAACCCTTTATAAACCAGAACCCTTTATAAACCAGAGCCTGTTATAAACAAGAGCCCTTTATAAACCAAAAACCCTTTAGAAACCAAAGCCCTTTAGAAACCAAAGCCCTTTATAGACCAAAGCCCTTTATAAACCAAAGCATGTTATAAACCAGACCCTGTTATAAACCAGAGGCCTTTCTAAACCAAAGCCCGTTATAAGCCAGAGCCCTTTAAAATCCAGAGCCCTTTATAAACCAAAACCCTTTATAAACCAGAACCCTTTATAAACCAGAGCCTGTTATAAACCAGAGCCCTTTATAAACCAGAGCCCTTTATAAACAAGAGCCCTTTAGAAACCAAAGCCCTCTAGAAACCAAAGCCCTTTATAGACCAGAGCCCTTTATAAACCAAAGCAGGTTATAAACCAGAGCCTGTTATAAACCAGAGTCCTTTATATACCAGAGCCCTTTATAAACCAAAGCCGGTTATAAACCAGAGGCTGTTATAAACCAGAGCCCTTTATAAACCACAGCCCTTTATAAACAAGAGCACTTTATAAACCAAAGCCATTTATAAACCAAAGCCGGTTATAAACCAGAGCCCTTTATAAACCAAAGCCTTTTAGAAAACAAAGCCCTTTAGAAACCAAAGCCCTTTATATACCAGTGCCTGTTATAAACCAGAGCCCTTTATAAACCGAAGCCGGTTATAAACCAGAGCCCGTTATAAACCAGAGCCTGTTATGAACCAAAGCGGGTTATAAACCAGAGCCTGGTATAAACCAGAGCCCTTTATAAACCAAAGCCTGTTATAAACCAGAGCCCTTTATAAACTAGAGCCTTTATAAACCAGAGCTCTTTATTCACAAGAGCCCTTTATAAACCAGAGCCCGTTATAAACAAGAGCCCTTTATAAACGAGAGCTCTTTATTAACCAGAGCCTGTTATAAACTAGAGCCCTTTATAAACCACAGCCCTTTATAAACAAGAGCCCTTTATAAACCAAAGCCCTTTATAAACCAAAGCCGGTTATAAACCAGAACCCTTTATAAACCAGAACCCTTTATAAACCAGAGCCTGTTATAAACAAGAGCCCTTTATAAACCAAAACCCTTTAGAAACCAAAGCCCTTTAGAAACCAAAGCCCTTTATAGACCAGAGCCCTTTATAAACCAAAGCATGTTATAAACCAGACCCTGTTATAAACCAGAGGCCTTTCTAAACCAAAGCCCGTTATAAGCCAGAGCCCTTTAAAATCCAGAGCCCTTTATAAACCAAAACCCTTTATAAACCAGAACCCTTTATAAACCAGAGCCTGTTATAAACCAGAGCCCTTTATAAACCAGAGCCCTTTATAAACAAGAGCCCTTTACAAACCAAAGCCCTCTAGAAACCAAAGCCCTTTATAGACCAGAGCCCTTTATAAACCAAAGCAGGTTATAAACCAGAGCCTGTTATAAACCAGAGTCCTTTATAAACCAGAGCCCTTTATAAACCAAAGCTGGTTATAAACCAGAGGCTGTTATAAACCAGAGCCCTTTATAAACCACAGCCCTTTATAAACAAGAGCACTTTATAAACCAAAGCCATTTATAAACCAAAGCCGGTTATAAACCAGAGCCCTTTATAAACCAAGGCCTTTTAGAAAACAAAGCCCTTTAGAAACCAAAGCCCTTTATATACCAGTGCCTGTTATAAACCAGAGCCCTTTATAAACCGAAGCCGGTTATAAACCAGAGCCCATTATAAACCAAAGCCCTTTATAAACCAAAGCCAGTTATAAACCAGAGCCCGTTATAAACCAGAGCACTTTATAAACCAGAGCCCTTTATAAACCAAAGCCGGTTATAAACCAGAGCCCGTTATAAGCCAGAGCCCATTATGAACCAAAGCGGGTTATAAACCAGAGCCGGATATAAACCAGAGCCCTTTATAAACCAAAGCCCGTTATAAACCAGAGCCCTTTATAAACTAGAGCCTTTATAAACCAGAGCTCTTTATTCACAAGAGCCCTTTATAAACCAGAGCCCGTTATAAACAAGAGCCCTTTATAAACGAGAGCTCTTTATTAACCTGAGCCTGATATAAACTAGGGCCCTTTATAAACCACAGCCCTTTATAAACAAGAGCCCTTTATAAACCAAAGCCCTTTTATAAACCAAAGCCCTTTATAAACCAAAGCCAATTATAAACCAGAGCCCGTTATAAACCAGAACCCTTTATAAACCAGAGCCCGTTATAAACAAGAGCCCTTTATAAACCAAAGCCCTTAAGAAACCAAAGCCCTTTAGAAACCAATGCCCTTTATAGACCAGAGCCCTTTATAAACCAAAGTCGGTTATAAACCAGAGCCCTTTATAAACCAAAGCCGGTTATAAACCAGAGCCTGTTATAAACCAGTGCACTTTATAAACCAAAGCCTTTTAGAAATCAAAGCCCTTTAGAAACCAAAGCCCTTTATATACCAAAGCTGGTTATAAACCAAAGCCGGTTATAAACCAGAGCCTGTTATAAACCAGAGGCCTTTATAAGCCAGAGCCCATTAAAAACCAGAGGCCTTTATAAGCCAGAGCCCATTAAAAACCAGAGCCCTTTATATACCAAAGCCCTTTACAAACCAAAGCCCTTTAGAAACCAAAGCCCTGTAGAAACCAAAGCCCTTCATATACCAGAGCCTGTTATAAACCAGAGCCCTTTATAAACCAAAGCCGGTTATAAAACAGAGGCCGTTATAAACCAAAACCCTTTATAAGCCAAAGCCAGTTATAAACCAGAGCCGGTTATAAATCAGAGGTCTTTATAAACCAAAGCCCAATATGAACCAGACCCCATTATAAACCAGAGCCCTTTATACACCAGAGCCTGTTATAAACCAGAGCCCTTTATAAAGCAAAGCCCATCATAAACCAGAGCCTGTTATAAACCAGAGCCCTTTATAAACCAAACCCAGTTATAAACCAGAGCCTGATATAAACCAGAGCCCTTTATAAACCAAAGCCTGTTACAAACCAGAGCCCTTTATAAACCAAAGCCTTTTAGAAAACAAAGCCCTTTAGAAACCAAAGCCCTTTATATACCAGTGCCTGTTATAAACCAGAGCCCTTTATAAACCGAAGCCGGTTATAAACCAGAGCCCGTTATAAACCAAAGCCCTTTATAAACCAAAGCCGGTTATAAACCAGAGCCCTTTATAAACCAAAGCCGGTTATAAACCAGAGCCCGTTATAAACCAAAGCCCTTTATAAACCAAAGGCAGTTATAAACCAGAGCCCGTTATAAACCAGAGCACTTTATAAACCAGAGCCCTTTATAAACAGAAGCCGGTTATAAACCAGAGCCCGTTATAAGCCAGAGCCCATTATGAACCAAAGCGGGTTATAAACCAGAGCCGGATATAAACCAGAGCCCTTTATAAACCAAAGCCCGTTATAAACCAGAGCCCTTTATAAACTAGAGCCTTTATAAACCAGAGCTCTTTATTCACAAGAGCCCTTTATAAACCAGAGCCCGTTATAAACAAGAGCCCTTTATAAACGAGAGCTCTTTATTAACCTGAGCCTGATATAAACTAGAGCCCTTTATAAACCACAGCCCTTTATAAACAAGAGCCCTTTATAAACCAAAGCCCTTTTATAAACCAAAGCCCTTTATAAACCAAAGCCGTTTATAAACCAGAGCCCGTTATAAACCAGAACCCTTTATAAACCAGAGCCCGTTATAAACAAGAGCCCTTTATAAACCAAAGCCCTTTAGACACCAAAGCCCTTTAGAAACTAATGCCCTTTATAGACCAGAGCCCTTTATAAACCAAAGTCGGTTATAAACCAGAGCCTGTTATAAACCAGAGTCCTTTATAAACCACAGCCCTGCATAAACCAAAGCCGGTTATAAACCCGAGCCCTTTATAAACCAGAGCCCTTTATAAACCAAAGCTTGTTATAAACCAGAGCCCTTTATAAACCAAAGCCGGTTATAAACCAGAGCCTGTTATAAACCAGTGCACTTTATAAACCAAAGCCTTTTAGAAATCAAAGCCCTTTAGAAACCAAAGCCCTTTATATACCAAAGCTGGTTATAAACCAAAGCCGGTTATAAACCAGAGCCTGTTATAAACCAGAGGCCTTTATAAGCCAGAGCCCATTAAAAACCAGAGGCCTTTATAAGCCAGAGCCCATTAAAAACCAGAGCCCTTTATATACCAAAGCCCTTTACAAACCAAAGCCCTTTAGAAACCAAAGCCCTGTAGAAACCAAAGCCCTTCATATACCAGAGCCTGTTATAAACCAGAGCCCTTTATAAACCAAAGCCGGTTATAAACCAGAGCCGGTTATAAATCAGAGGTCTTTATAAACCAAAGCCCAATATGAACCAGACCCCATTATAAACCAGAGCCCTTTATACACCAGAGCCTGTTATAAACCAGAGCCCTTTATAAACCAAACCCAGTTATAAACCAGAGCCTGATATAAACCAGAGCCCTTTATAAACCAAAGCCTGTTACAAACCAGAGCCCTTTATAAACCAAAGCCTTTTAGAAAACAAAGCCCTTTAGAAACCAAAGCCCTTTATATACCAGTGCCTGTTATAAACCAGAGCCCTTTATAAACCGAAGCCGGTTATAAACCAGAGCCCGTTATAAACCAAAGCCCTTTATAAACCAGAGCCGGTTATAAACCAGAGCCCTTTATAAACCAAAGCCGGTTATAAACCAGAGCCCGTTATAAACCAGAGCCTGTTATGAACCAAAGCGGGTTATAAACCAGAGCCTGGTATAAACCAGAGCCCTTTACAAACCAAATCCTGTTATAAACCAGAGCCCTTTATAAACTAGAGCCTTTATAAACCAGAGCTCTTTATTCACAAGAGCCCTTTATAAACCAGAGCCCGTTATAAACAAGAGCCCTTTATAAACGAGAGCTCTTTATTAACCAGATCCTGTTATAAACAAGAGCCCTTTATAAACCAAAGCCCTTTATAAACCAAAGCCGGTTATAAACCAGAACCCTTTATAAACCAGAACCCTTTATAAACCAGAGCCTGTTATAAACCAGAGGCCTTTCTAAACCAAAGCCCTTTATAAGCCAGAGCCCTTTAAAATCCAGAGCCCTTTATAAACCGAAACCCTTTATAAACCAGAACCCTTTATAAACCAGAGCCTGTTATAAACCAGAGCCCTTTATAAACCAGAGCCCTTTATAAACAAGAGCCCTTTAGAAACCAAAGCCCTCTAGAAACCAAAGCCCTTTATAGACCAGAGCCCTTTATAAACCAAAGCAGGTTATAAACCAGAGCCTGATATAAACCAGAGCCCTTTATAAACCAGAGCCCTTTATAAACCAAAGCCGGTTATAAACCAGAGGCTGTTATAAACCAGAGCCCGTTATAAACCAAAGCCGGTTATAAACCAGAGCCTGTTCTAAACCAGAGCCCTTTATAAATCAAAGCCCGTTCTAAACAAGAGCCCTTTATAAACCAGAGCCCTTTATGAACCAGAGCCCATAAACAACCAGAACCCTTTATAAACCAGAGCTCATTATAAACCAAAGCCCTTTAGAAACAAAAGCCCTTTAGAAACCAAAGCCCTTAATGCACCAGAGCCTGTTATAAACCAGAGCCCTTTATAAACCAAAGCCGGTTATAAACCCGAGCCCTTTATAAACCAGAGCCCTTGATAAACCAAAGCCGGTTATAAACCAGAGCCCTTTATAAACCAGAGCCCTTTATAAACCAAAGCCTGTTATAAACCAGAGCCCTTTATAAACTAGAGCTCTTTATTAACCAGATCCTGTTATAAACAAGAGCCCTTTATAAACCAAAGCCCTTTATAAACCAAAGCCGGTTATAAACCAGAACCCTTTATAAACCAGAACCCTTTATAAACCAGAGCCTGTTATAAACCAGAGGCCTTTCTAAACCAAAGCCCTTTATAAGCCAGAGCCCTTTAAAATCCAGAGCCCTTTATAAACCGAAACCCTTTATAAACCAGAACCCTTTATAAACCAGAGCCTGTTATAAACCAGAGCCCTTTATAAACCAGAGCCCTTTATAAACAAGAGCCCTTTAGAAACCAAAGCCCTCTAGAAACCAAAGCCCTTTATAGACCAGAGCCCTTTATAAACCAAAGCAGGTTATAAACCAGAGCCTGATATAAACCAGAGCCCTTTATAAACCAGAGCCCTTTATAAACCAAAGCCGGTTATAAACCAGAGGCTGTTATAAACCAGAGCCCGTTATAAACCAAAGCCGGTTATAAACCAGAGCCTGTTCTAAACCAGAGCCCTTTATAAATCAAAGCCCGTTCTAAACAAGAGCCCTTTATAAACCAGAGCCCTTTATGAACCAGAGCCCATAAACAACCAGAACCCTTTATAAACCAGAGCTCATTATAAACCAAAGCCCTTTAGAAACAAAAGCCCTTTAGAAACCAAAGCCCTTAATGCACCAGAGCCTGTTATAAACCAGAGCCCTTTATAAACCAAAGCCGGTTATAAACCCGAGCCCTTTATAAACCAGAGCCCTTGATAAACCAAAGCCGGTTATAAACCAGAGCCCTTTATAAACCAGAGCCCTTTATAAACCAAAGCCTGTTATAAACCAGAGCCCTTTATAAACTAGAGCCTTTATAAACCAGAGCTCTTTATTCACAAGAGCCCTTTATAAACGAGAGCTCTTTATTAACCAGAGCCTGTTATAAACTAGAGCCCTTTATAAACCAAAGCCCTTTATAAACCAAAGCCGGTTATAAACCAGAATCCTTTATAAACCAGAACCCTTTATAAACCAGAGGCCTTTCTAAACCAAAGGCCGTTATAAGCCAGAGCCCTTTAAAATCCAGAGCCCTTTATAAACCAAAACCCTTTATAAACCAGAACCCTTTATAAACCAGAGCCTGTTATAAACCAGAGCCCTTTATAAACCAGAGCCCTTTATAAACAAGAGCCCTTTAGAAACCAAAGCCCTCTAGAAACCAAAGCCCTTTATAGACCAGAGCCCTTTATAAACCAAAGCAGGTTATAAACCAGAGCCTGTTATAAACCAGAGTCCTTTATAAACCAGAGCCCTTTATAAACCAAAGCCGGTTATAAACCAGAGGCTGTTATAAACCAGAGCCCTTTATAAACTGCAGCCCTTTATAAACAAGAGCACTTTATAAACCAAAGCCATTTATAAACCAAAGCCGGTTATACACCAGAGCCCTTTATAAACCAAAGCCTTTTAGAAAACAAAGCCCTTTAGAAACCAAAGCCCTTTATATACCAGTGCCTGTTATAAACCAGAGCCCTTTATAAACTGAAGCCGGTTATAAACCAGAGCCCGTTATAAACCAAAGCCCTTTATAAACCAAAGCCAGTTATAAACCAGAGCCCGTTATAAACCAGAGCACTGTATAAACCAGAGCCCTTTATAAACCAAAGCCGGTTATAAACCAGAGCCCGTTATAAGCCAGAGCCCGTTATGAACCAAAGCGGGTTATAAACCAGAGCCGGATATAAACCAGAGCCCTTTATAAACCAAAGCCCGTTATAAACCAGAGCCCTTTATAAACTAGAGCCTTTATAAACCAGAGCTCTTTATTCACAAGAGCCCTTTATAAACCAGAGCCCGTTATAAACAAGAGCCCTTTATAAACGAGAGCTCTTTATTAACCTGAGCCTGATATAAACTAGAGCCCTTTATAAACCAAAGCCCTTTAGAAACAAAAGCCCTTTAGAAACCAAAGCCCTTAATGCACCAGAGCCTGTTATAAACCAGAGCCCTTTATAAACCAAAGCCGGTTATAAACCCGAGCCCTTTATAAACCAGAGCCCTTGATAAACCAAAGCCGGTTATAAACCAGAGCCCTTTATAAACCAGAGCCCTTTATAAACCAAAGCCTGTTATAAACCAGAGCCCTTTATAAACTAGAGCCTTTATAAACCAGAGCTCTTTATTCACAAGAGCCCTTTATAAACGAGAGCTCTTTATTAACCAGAGCCTGTTATAAACTAGAGCCCTTTATAAACCAAAGCCCTTTACAAACCAAAGCCGGTTATAAACCAGAATCCTTTATAAACCAGAACCCTTTATAAACCAGAGCCTGTTATAAACAAGAGCCCTTTATAAACCAAAACCCTTTAGAAACCAAAGCCCTTTAGAAACCAAAGCCCTTTATAGACCAGAGCCCTTTATAAACCAAAGCATGTTATAAACCAGACCCTGTTATAAACCAGAGGCCTTTCTAAACCAAAGCCCGTTATAAGCCAGAGCCCTTTAAAATCCAGAGCCCTTTATAAACCAAAACCTTTTATAAACCAGAACCCTTTATAAACCAGAGCCTGTTATAAACCAGAGCCCTTTATAAACCAGAGCCCTTTATAAACAAGAGCCCTTTAGAAACCAAAGCCCTCTAGAAACCAAAGCCCTTTATAGACCAGAGCCCTTTATAAACCAAAGCAGGTTATAAACCAGAGCCTGTTATAAACCAGAGTCCTTTATAAACCAGAGCCCTTTATAAACCAAAGCCGGTTATAAACCAGAGGCTGTTATAAACCAGAGCCCTTTATAAACTGCAGCCCTTTATAAACAAGAGCACTTTATAAACCAAAGCCATTTATAAACCAAAGCCGGTTATAAACCAGAGCCCTTTATAAACCAAAGCCTTTTAGAAAACAAAGCCCTTTAGAAACCAAAGCCCTTTATATACCAGTGCCTGTTATAAACCAGAGCCCTTTATAAACTTAAGCCGTTTATAAACCAGAGCCCGTTATAAACCAAAGCCCTTTATAAACCAAAGCCAGTTATAAACCAGAGCCCGTTATAAACCAGAGCACTGTATAAACCAGAGCCCTTTATAAACCAAAGCCGGTTATAAACCAGAGCCCGTTATAAGCCAGAGCCCGTTATGAACCAAAGCGGGTTATAAACCAGAGCCGGATATAAACCAGAGCCCTTTATAAACCAAAGCCCGTTATAAACCAGAGCCCTTTATAAACTAGAGCCTTTATAAACCAGAGCTCTTTATTCACAAGGGCCCTTTATAAACCAGAGCCCGTTATAAACAAGAGCCCTTTATAAACGAGAGCTCTTTATTAACCTGAGCCTGATATAAACTAGAGCCCTTTATAAACCACAGCCCTTTATAAACAAGAGCCCTTTAGAAACCAAAGCCCTCTAGAAACCAAAGCCCTTTATAGACCAGAGCCCTTTATAAACCAAAGCAGGTTATAAACCAGAGCCTGTTATAAACCAGAGCCCTTTATAAACCAGAGCCCTTTATAAACAAGAGCCCTTTAGAAACCAAAGCCCTCTAGAAACCAAAGCCCTTTATAGACCAGAGCCCTTTATAAACCAAAGCAGGTTATAAACCAGAGCCTGATATAAACCAGAGCCCTTTATAAACCAGAGCCCTTTATAAACCAAAGCCGGTTATAAATCAGAGGCTGTTATAAACCAGAGCCCGTTATAAACCAAAGCCGGTTATAAACCAGAGCCTGTTCTAAACCAGAGCCCTTTATAAATCAAAGCCCGTTCTAAACAAGAGCCCTTTATAAACCAGAGCCCTTTATGAACCAGAGCCCATAAACAACCAGAACCCTTTATAAACCAGAGCTCATTATAAACCAAAGCCCTTTAGAAACAAAAGCCCTTTAGAAACCAAAGCCCTTAATGCATCAGAGCCTGTTATAAACCAGAGCCCTTTATAAACCAAAGCCGGTTATAAACCCGAGCCCTTTATAAACCAGAGCCCTTGATAAACCAAAGCCGGTTATAAACCAGAGCCCTTTATAAACCAGAGCCCTTTATAAACCAAAGCCTGTTATAAACCAGAGCCCTTTATAAACTAGAGCCTTTATAAACCAGAGCTGTTTATTCACAAGAGCCCTTTATAAACGAGAGCTCTTTATTAACCAGAGCCTGTTATAAACTAGAGCCCTTTATAAACCAAAGCCCTTTATAAACCAAAGCCGGTTATAAACCAGAATCCTTTATAAACCAGAACCCTTTATAAACCAGAGCCTGTTATAAACAAGAGCCCTTTATAAACCAAAACCCTTTAGAAACCAAAGCCCTTTAGAAACCAAAGCCCTTTATAGACCAGAGCCCTTTATAAACCAAAGCATGTTATAAACCAGACCCTGTTATAAACCAGAGGCCTTTCTAAACCAAAGCCCGTTATAAGCCAGAGCCCTTTAAAATCCAGAGCCCTTTATAAACCAAAACCCTTTATAAACCAGAACCCTTTATAAACCAGAGCCTGTTATAAACCAGAGCCCTTTATAAACCAGAGCCCTTTATAAAAAAGAGCCCTTTAGAAACCAAAGCCCTCTAGAAACCAAAGCCCTTTATAGACCAGAGCCCTTTATAAACCAAAGCAGGTTATAAACCAGAGCCTGTTATAAACCAGAGTCCTTTATAAACCAGAGCCCTTTATAAACCAAAGCCGGTTATAAACCAGAGGCTGTTATAAACCAGAGCCCTTTATAAACTGCAGCCCTTTATAAACAAGAGCACTTTATAAACCAAAGCCATTTATAAACCAAAGCCGGTTATAAACCAGAGCCCTTTATAAACCAAAGCCTTTTAGAAAACAAAGCCCTTTAGAAACCAAAGCCCTTTATATACCAGTGCCTGTTATAAACCAGAGCCCTTTATAAACTGAAGCCGGTTATAAACCAGAGCCCGTTATAAACCAAAGCCCTTTATAAACCAAAGCCAGTTATAAACCAGAGCCCGTTATAAACCAGAGCACTGTATAAACCAGAGCCCTTTATAAACCAAAGCCGGTTATAAACCAGAGCCCGTTATAAGCCAGAGCCCGTTATGAACCAAAGCGGGTTATAAACCAGAGCCGGATATAAACCAGAGCCCTTTATAAACCAAAGCCCGTTATAAACCAGAGCCCTTTATAAACTAGAGCCTTTATAAACCAGAGCTCTTTATTCACAAGAGCCCTTTATAAACCAGAGCCCGTTATAAACAAGAGCCCTTTATAAACGAGAGCTCTTTATTAACCTGAGCCTGATATAAACTAGAGCCCTTTATAAACCACAGCCCTTTATAAACAAGAGCCCTTTAGAAACCAAAGCCCTCTAGAAACCAAAGCCCTTTATAGACCAGAGCCCTTTATAAACCAAAGCAGGTTATAAACCAGAGCCTGTTATAAACCAGAGCCCTTTATAAACCAGAGCCCTTTATAAACCAAAGCCCTTTAGAAACAAAAGCCCTTTAGAAACCAAAGCCCTTAATGCACCAGAGCCTGTTATAAACCAGAGCCCTTTATAAACCAAAGCCGGTTATAAACCCGAGCCCTTTATAAACCAGAGCCCTTGATAAACCAAAGCCGGTTATAAACCAGAGCCCTTTATAAACCAGAGCCCTTTATAAACCAAAGCCTGTTATAAACCAGAGCCCTTTATAAACTAGAGCCTTTATAAACCAGAGCTCTTTATTCACAAGAGCCCTTTATAAACGAGAGCTCTTTATTAACCAGAGCCTGTTATAAACTAGAGCCCTTTATAAACCAAAGCCCTTTACAAACCAAAGCCGGTTATAAACCAGAATCCTTTATAAACCAGAACCCTTTATAAACCAGAGCCTGTTATAAACAAGAGCCCTTTATAAACCAAAACCCTTTAGAAACCAAAGCCCTTTAGAAACCAAAGCCCTTTATAGACCAGAGCCCTTTATAAACCAAAGCATGTTATAAACCAGACCCTGTTATAAACCAGAGGCCTTTCTAAACCAAAGCCCGTTATAAGCCAGAGCCCTTTAAAATCCAGAGCCCTTTATAAACCAAAACCTTTTATAAACCAGAACCCTTTATAAACCAGAGCCTGTTATAAACCAGAGCCCTTTATAAACCAGAGCCCTTTATAAACAAGAGCCCTTTAGAAACCAAAGCCCTCTAGAAACCAAAGCCCTTTATAGACCAGAGCCCTTTATAAACCAAAGCAGGTTATAAACCAGAGCCTGTTATAAACCAGAGTCCTTTATAAACCAGAGCCCTTTATAAACCAAAGCCGGTTATAAACCAGAGGCTGTTATAAACCAGAGCCCTTTATAAACTACAGCCCTTTATAAACAAGAGCACTTTATAAACCAAAGCCATTTATAAACCAAAGCCGGTTATAAACCAGAGCCCTTTATAAACCAAAGCCTTTTAGAAAACAAAGCCCTTTAGAAACCAAAGCCCTTTATATACCAGTGCCTGTTATAAACCAGAGCCCTTTATAAACTGAAGCCGGTTATAAACCAGAGCCCGTTATAAACCAAAGCCCTTTATAAACCAAAGCCAGTTATAAACCAGAGCCCGTTATAAACCAGAGCACTGTATAAACCAGAGCCCTTTATAAACCAAAGCCGGTTATAAACCAGAGCCCGTTATAAGCCAGAGCCCGTTATGAACCAAAGCGGGTTATAAACCAGAGCCGGATATAAACCAGAGCCCTTTATAAACCAAAGCCCGTTATAAACCAGAGCCCTTTATAAACTAGAGCCTTTATAAACCAGAGCTCTTTATTCACAAGGGCCCTTTATAAACCAGAGCCCGTTATAAACAAGAGCCCTTTATAAACGAGAGCTCTTTATTAACCTGAGCCTGATATAAACTAGAGCCCTTTATAAACCACAGCCCTTTATAAACAAGAGCCCTTTAGAAACCAAAGCCCTCTAGAAACCAAAGCCCTTTATAGACCAGAGCCCTTTATAAACCAAAGCAGGTTATAAACCAGAGCCTGTTATAAACCAGAGCCCTTTATAAACCAGAGCCCTTTATAAACAAGAGCCCTTTAGAAACCAAAGCCCTCTAGAAACCAAAGCCCTTTATAGACCAGAGCCCTTTATAAACCAAAGCAGGT
>JARPUW010000055.1:0-64821 GCA_030533445.1 Cyprinodon diabolis
ATCCTTCGACTCCAACTATACCAACTTTGGTGTATGTGTGTCATTCAGAAAAATATTTATGACGAGTGAAAACACATAGTCTGATTCGTTTCTCTCCCATCTTCAGCTCAAAAAGAATAGAGAAAGGCTGAAACTCTCATCGACTTTAGGTTGGTCTGGAGGGTTTTAAGGAAAAGTATTAATCCTACCGTAATTCCGAAGACATTGTGTGAGTCCAGAGGTTTCAGTCTACAAACTGACCAAAAATGGTGACTGTAGCTCCAAATATGTGGCCGTGAGGGCGAGAATAAGATGTTTGATCTGAAAAAAATGGCCGCCTCACACTAAGATTTCAGCAGCTGCACTCTAGCAGGCTGCTGCAGAAGCTAACTGTCAGCTAGCTTCCAGGTGCTTACCCTCCGAACAAACGACTGCTGAGCAAAAACCGTAAAAGATATCTGAAAAATTCTTTCAGTGAAAGCAACATCTATCCTTTGTCTCAGACTGGGGTAACCTTCATGTCTGTAGGTCTTTCACAACCCAAAACGAAGCACAAACAAAATGGTTGGCCCACCTGCTCCTCCCTTTCTTTTAACTGCAGGACCTCACTCTCACTCACCTTTTAGCTGCTAAAGCACCCCTCCGAACAAACGACTGCTGAGTAAAAACCGTAAAAGGTATCTGAAAAATTCTTTTTATCTAAGCGACAGCTATATCTTGTCTTCAATTGGAGTAACTTTCATGGCTGTAGATCATCTACAAACTGAATGGGAAGAGAAAGAAAAAGAAAAAACGTTTCATCACACCTAAGCTTCTAATTGAGCTAGCTGCAGCAGGTCACTGTCACTCAGCTTTCAGGTGCTTAAATGTCCTCCGAACAAACGACTGCTGAGCAAAAACCGTATGAGTTATTCAAAAAATTTTTTCACCGTGAGCGTCAGTCATCCTTCGACTCCAACTATGCCAACTTTGGTGTATGTGTGTCATTCAGAAAAATATTTATGACGAGTTTAAAACACATAGTCTGATTCGTTTTTCTCCCCTCTTCTGCTCCAAAACCAATGAAAAACGGCTCTGATTTTCATCGACTTTAGGTCGGTCTGGAGGGTTTTTAAGGAAAAGTATTAATCCTACCGTAATTCCGAAGATATTGTGTGGGTCCAGAGATTTCAGTCTACAAACTGACCAAAAATGGTGACTCTAGCTATAAATATGTGGCCGTGAGGGCGAGTTTAAAATGTTATTTTGTGTTTAAAAAACGCCTGCCTCACACTCTAGCTTTTCAGTTGCTCCACTCTAGCAGGGCTGGATTTTGCTAAAACTTTGTGGCGCTTGAGGTCTGATTATACAAAAACCGTAGCAGTTATCAACATACCGTCTTCAGTTTTAAATAGAGGAAGGATTTATCTACAAACTGAGCTTCAAACTGTTTTTCTAGGTGAATGTATGCCGACACAGTGAAGTGCTGTTTTTTATGCTTTTTTTTACCTCTTCCCATTCATTTCCTATGGGATTTTTTTGCGACGTTTTCGCTAATAATTCGCAAACCTTCGGACTAATGAGAAAGTTTTATACAAGCACACATCACCCCATTGGTCCCAACGCGTGTGCCAACTTTGGGCCCGATCCGCCAAACCGTGCGGGACTAGTTACGTGCCGAAGTTTTGGGTATACGGGAGAATTATAATAATAATAATAATACGCGGAATAAATATGTGCAATAGTAGTAGGTGGGCCATGCCTTCGGCATGTGGCCCCCCAATAATAATAATACGCGGAATAAATATGTGCAATAGTAGTAGGTGGGCCATGCCTTCGGCATGTGGCCCCCCAACTAGAAAATTTCTAAAGAAATTTTGAGGGGGGCCACCTACTGCCCGTCTGGGGAACCGGGCCAATACGGCCCTGGCAAGTGATGTCGGGGCTCCCCAGACCAACTGCTTATGCCTTTGAGGGCTGCTGAGGGAAGGAAAGAGGGCTAGGTCATGGGCAAAGAGAGCTGTGTGCCACCTGTGCTGAAATCTGGGTAATAGACGTGCACAGCGTATGATGCACAAGGGTAATATGGGTTGTCCATATTGAACCGCAGTGGGTAAAGCTCAGTTGGTGGGCTCCGCCCGCCTGCTAGGAGCCCTTGCAGCGATGAAAAAAATCCCCAATGGCGGGCATTGCCCGCCTGCTAAGAGCCATTGCAGTGATGAAATCACCAATGGCGGGCTCCGCCCGCCTGCTAGGAGCCATTGCAGTGATGAAAAAAATCACCATTGGCGGGCTCCGCCCGCCTCCTAACAGCCATTGCAGTGATGAAATCACCAATGGCGGGCTCCGCCCGCCTTCTAAGAGCCATTGCAGTGATGAAATTACAAATGGCTATAAGCAATATGCCAGAATGTATGAGTGTGTATAAGGAAGAGGCTTTTATTTTGTAGAGTCCCTGTAGTCTTATTTTGAAAGTCTATCATGGAAGTGCATCTATAGATGGGTCATGCCCAGCAGTGATATAGAATCCATTTCCAAATGTTAAATCACTGGTTTTCCATGTTATTAGGTGAATAGTTCCTGTATTACAGAGTAAATGGGGGACTTTTATTGTGAAATTTGCTCTGGGGTGTGTTTTGAAAAGGTCACTAGAGTCTAATAAAAACAACCTGGAAGAGTTTGGGTCATAATGTTGAGCCATTTGCATCAATTAATGCATTAGTATAATCTAGAGGCTTTTATTTTGTAGGGTCCCTGGAGTCTTATTTTGAAAGTCCAACAGAGTTGTGTTTAGAGAAAATGTTCAGACCCATCAATGATAGTTGATGACTTTCCAATCGTTAAATCACTCTTTTTCCATTTTATTAGGGCAGTAGATGAAGCGGAAATGGGAGGCTTTTATTTTGAAATTTGCCATAGGGTGTGTTTTAAACAGTCTCCTAGAGTCTATTCTCTAAAATGGGGTTGAGTTTGGGTCATAATGTTGAGCCATATAGGGCAATAAATATATGTAAAAAATATAGAGGCTTTTATTTTGAAGGGTCCCTGGAGTCTTATTTTGAAAGTCTATCAGTGCTGAGTGGCAAGGGAAGTGTCATGGACGGCAGTCATATAGTATCCATTTCCCAATGTTAAATCAGTGCTTTCACCCTCCATTAGATTAATATGTGCTGTTTAAAACAGCAGAGGTAAAATCTGTTTGAAGCTTGGTAACCTTGACAACGCTTAACGAGCCTCTCACTGACACAGACAACAGCTGCACTCACTATTGGTTTCTTCTTCCCAGGCTTTTTTGTATGGGAAGAACGGCACCGAACAAACGACTACTGATCAAAAACCGTATGAGTTATTCAAAAAACATTTTCACCATGAGCATCAGCAATCCTTCGACTCCAACTATACCAACTTTGGTGTATGTGTGTCATTCAGAAAAATATTTATGACGAGTTGAAAACACATAGTCTGATTCGTTTTTCTCCCATCTTCAGCTCAAAAAGAATGGAGAAAGGCTGAAACTCTCATCCACTTTAGGTTGGTCTGGAGGGTTTTTAAGGCAAAGTATTAATCCTACCGTAATTCCGAAGACATTGTGTGAGTCCAGAGGTTTCAGTCTACAAACTGACCAAAAATGGTGACTGTAGCTCCAAATATGTGGCCGTGAGGGCGAGAATAAGATGTTTGATCTTAAAAAATGGCCGCCTCACACTAAGATTTCAGCAGCTGCACTCTAGCAGGCTGCTGCAGAAGCTAACTGTCAGCTAGCTTCCAGGTGCTTACCCTCCGAACAAACGACTGCTGAGCAAAAACCGTAAAAGATATCTGAAAAATTCTTTCAGTGAAAGCAACATCTATCCTTTGTCTCAGACTGGGGTAACCTTCATGTCTGTAGGTCTTTCACAACCCAAAACGAAGCACAAACAAAATGGTTGGCCCACCTGCTCCTCCCTTTGTTTGAACTGCAGGACCTCACTCTCACTCACCTTTTAGCTGCTAAAGCACCCCTCCGAACAAACGACTGCTGAGTAAAAACCGTAAAAGGTATCTGAAAAATTCTTTTTATCTAAGCGACAGCTATATCTTGTCTTCAATTGGAGTAACTTTCATGGCTGTAGGTCATCTACAAACTGAATGGGAAGAGAAAGAAAAAGAAAAAACGTTTCATCACACCTAAGCTTCTAATTGAGCTAGCTGCAGCAGGTCACTGTCACTCAGCTTTCAGGTGCTTAAAATGTCCTCCGAACAAACGACTGCTGAGCAAAAACCGTATGAGTTATTCAAAAAATTTTTTCACCGTGAGCGTCAGTCATCCTTCGACTCCAACTATGCCAACTTTGGTGTATGTGTGTCATTCAGAAAAATATTTATGACGAGTTTAAAACACATAGTCGGATTCGTTTTTCTCCCCTCTTCTGCTCCAAAACCAATGAAAAACGGCTCTGATTTTCATCGACTTTAGGTCGGTCTGGAGGGTTTTTAAGGAAAAGTATTAATCCTACCGTAATTCCGAAGATATTGTGTGGGTCCAGAGATTTCAGTCTACAAACTGACCAAAAATGGTGACTCTAGCTATAAATATGTGGCCGTGAGGGCGAGTTTAAAATGTTTTTTTGTGTTTAAAAAACGCCTGCCTCACACTCTAGCTTTTCAGTTGCTCCACTCTAGCAGGCTGGATTTTGCTAAAACTTTGTGGCGCTTGAGGTCTGATTATACAAAAACCGTAGCAGTTATCAACATACCGTCTTCAGTTTTAAATAGACGAAGGATTTATCTACAAACTGAGCTTCAAACTGTTTTTCTAGGTGAATGTATGCCGACACAGTGAAGTGCTGTTTTTTATGCTTTTTTTTTCCTCTCCCCATTCATTTCCTATGGGATTTTTTTGCGACGTTTTCGCTAATAATTCGCAAACCTTCGGACTAATGAGAAAGTTTTATACAAGCACACATCACCCCATTGGTCCCGACGCGTGTGCCAACTTTGGGCCCGATCCGCCAAACCGTGCGGGACTAGTTACGCGCCGAAGTTTTGGGTATACGGGAGAATTATAATAATAATAATACGCGGAATAAATATGTGCAATAGTAGTAGGTGGGCCATGCCTTCGGCATGTGGCCCCCCAACTAGAAAATTTCTAAAGAAATTTTGAGGGGGGCCACCTACTGCCCGTCTGGGGAACCGGGCCAATACGGCCCTGGCAAGTGACGTCGGGGCTCCCCAGACCAACTGCTTACGCCTTTGAGGGCTGCTGAGGGAAGGAAAGAGGGCAAGTTCATGGGCAAAGAGAGCTGTGTGCCACTTGTGCTGAAATCTGGGAAATAGACGTGCACAGAGTATGATGCACAAGGGTAATATGGGTTGTCCATATTGAAACACAGTGGGTAAAGCCCAGTTGGCGGGCTTCGCCCGCCTGCTAGGAGCCATCTCAGTGAAGAAAAAAATCACCAATGGCGGGCTCTGCCCGCCTTCTAAGAGCCATTGCAGTGATGAAATCACCAATGGCGGGCTCCGCCCGCCTGCTAAGAGCCATTGCAGTGATGTAATCACCTTTGGCGGGCTCCGCCCGCCTGTTACCATTGGCGGGCTCCGCCCGCCTTCTAAGAGCCATTGCAGTGATGAAATCACCAATGGCAATGAGCAATATGCCAGAATGTATGAGTGTGTATAAGGAAGAGGCTTTTATTCTGTAGAGTCCTTGTAGTCTTATTTTGAAAGTCTATCATGAATGTGCATCAAAAGATGGGTCACGCCCAGCAGTGATATAGAATCCATTTCCAAATGTTAAATCACTGGTTTTCCATGTTATTAGGTGAATAGTTGCTGTATTACAGAGTAAATGGGAGACTTTTATTGTGAAATTTGCTCTGGGGTGTGTTTTGAAAAGGTCACTAGAGTCTAATAAAAACAACCTGGAAGAGTTTGGGTCATAATGTTGAGCCATTTGCATCAATTAATGCATTACTATAATCTAGAGGCTTTTATTTTGTAGGGTCCCTGGAGTCTTATTTTGAAAGTCCAACAGAGTTGTGTTTATAGAAAATGTTCAGACCCGTCAATGATAGTTGATTACTTTCCAATCGTTAAATCACTCTTTTTCCATGTTATTAGGGCAGTAGATGAAGCGGAAATGGGAGGCTTTTATTTTGAAATTTGCTATAGGGTGTGTTTTAAACAGTCTCCTAGAGTCTATTCTCTAAAACGGGGTTGAGTTTGGGTCATAATGTTGAGCCATATAGAGCAATAAATATATGTAAAAAATATAGAGGCTTTTATTTTGTAGGGTCCCTGGAGTCTTATTTTGAAAGTCTATCAGTGCTGAGTGGCAAGGGAAGTGTCATGTACAGCAGTCATATAGTATCCATTTCCCAATGTTAAATCAGTCCTTTCACCCTCCATTAGATTAATATGTGCTGTTTAAAACAGCAGAGGTAAAATCTGTTTGAAGCTTGGTAACCTTGACAACGCTTAACGAGCCTCTCACTGACACAGACAACAGCTGCACTCACTATTGGTTTCTTCTTCCCAGGCTTTTTTGTATGGGAAGAACGGCACCGAACAAACGACTACTGATCAAAAACCGTATGAGTTATTCAAAAAACATTTTCACCATGAGCATCAGCAATCCTTCGACTCCAACTATACCAACTTTGGTGTATGTGTGTCATTCAGAAAAATATTTATGACGAGTTGAAAACACATAGTCTGATTCGTTTTTCTCCCATCTTCAGCTCAAAAAGAATGGAGAAAGGCTGAAACTCTCATCCACTTTAGGTTGGTCTGGAGGGTTTTTAAGGCAAAGTATTAATCCTACCGTAATTCCGAAGACATTGTGTGAGTCCAGAGGTTTCAGTCTACAAACTGACCAAAAATGGTGACTGTAGCTCCAAATATGTGGCCGTGAGGGCGAGAATAAGATGTTTGATCTTAAAAAATGGCCGCCTCACACTAAGATTTCAGCAGCTGCACTCTAGCAGGCTGCTGCAGAAGCTAACTGTCAGCTAGCTTCCAGGTGCTTACCCTCCGAACAAACGACTGCTGAGCAAAAACCGTAAAAGATATCTGAAAAATTCTTTCAGTGAAAGCAACATCTATCCTTTGTCTCAGACTGGGGTAACCTTCATGTCTGTAGGTCTTTCACAACCCAAAACGAAGCACAAACAAAATGGTTGGCCCACCTGCTCCTCCCTTTGTTTGAACTGCAGGACCTCACTCTCACTCACCTTTTAGCTGCTAAAGCACCCCTCCGAACAAACGACTGCTGAGTAAAAACCGTAAAAGGTATCTGAAAAATTCTTTTTATCTAAGCGACAGCTATATCTTGTCTTCAATTGGAGTAACTTTCATGGCTGTAGGTCATCTACAAACTGAATGGGAAGAGAAAGAAAAAGAAAAAACGTTTCATCACACCTAAGCTTCTAATTGAGCTAGCTGCAGCAGGTCACTGTCACTCAGCTTTCAGGTGCTTAAAATGTCCTCCGAACAAACGACTGCTGAGCAAAAACCGTATGAGTTATTCAAAAAATTTTTTCACCGTGAGCGTCAGTCATCCTTCGACTCCAACTATGCCAACTTTGGTGTATGTGTGTCATTCAGAAAAATATTTATGACGAGTTTAAAACACATAGTCGGATTCGTTTTTCTCCCCTCTTCTGCTCCAAAACCAATGAAAAACGGCTCTGATTTTCATCGACTTTAGGTCGGTCTGGAGGGTTTTTAAGGAAAAGTATTAATCCTACCGTAATTCCGAAGATATTGTGTGGGTCCAGAGATTTCAGTCTACAAACTGACCAAAAATGGTGACTCTAGCTATAAATATGTGGCCGTGAGGGCGAGTTTAAAATGTTTTTTTGTGTTTAAAAAACGCCTGCCTCACACTCTAGCTTTTCAGTTGCTCCACTCTAGCAGGCTGGATTTTGCTAAAACTTTGTGGCGCTTGAGGTCTGATTATACAAAAACCGTAGCAGTTATCAACATACCGTCTTCAGTTTTAAATAGACGAAGGATTTATCTACAAACTGAGCTTCAAACTGTTTTTCTAGGTGAATGTATGCCGACACAGTGAAGTGCTGTTTTTTATGCTTTTTTTTTCCTCTCCCCATTCATTTCCTATGGGATTTTTTTGCGACGTTTTCGCTAATAATTCGCAAACCTTCGGACTAATGAGAAAGTTTTATACAAGCACACATCACCCCATTGGTCCCGACGCGTGTGCCAACTTTGGGCCCGATCCGCCAAACCGTGCGGGACTAGTTACGCGCCGAAGTTTTGGGTATACGGGAGAATTATAATAATAACTAGAAAATTTCTAAAGAAATTTTGAGGGGGGCCACCTACTGCCCGTCTGGGGAACCGGGCCAATACGGCCCTGGCAAGTGACGTCGGGGCTCCCCAGACCAACTGCTTACGCCTTTGAGGGCTGCTGAGGGAAGGAAAGAGGGCAAGTTCATGGGCAAAGAGAGCTGTGTGCCACTTGTGCTGAAATCTGGGAAATAGACGTGCACAGAGTATGATGCACAAGGGTAATATGGGTTGTCCATATTGAAACACAGTGGGTAAAGCCCAGTTGGCGGGCTTCGCCCGCCTGCTAGGAGCCATCTCAGTGAAGAAAAAAATCACCAATGGCGGGCTCTGCCCGCCTTCTAAGAGCCATTGCAGTGATGAAATCACCAATGGCGGGCTCCGCCCGCCTGCTAAGAGCCATTGCAGTGATGTAATCACCTTTGGCGGGCTCCGCCCGCCTGTTACCATTGGCGGGCTCCGCCCGCCTTCTAAGAGCCATTGCAGTGATGAAATCACCAATGGCAATGAGCAATATGCCAGAATGTATGAGTGTGTATAAGGAAGAGGCTTTTATTCTGTAGAGTCCTTGTAGTCTTATTTTGAAAGTCTATCATGAATGTGCATCAAAAGATGGGTCACGCCCAGCAGTGATATAGAATCCATTTCCAAATGTTAAATCACTGGTTTTCCATGTTATTAGGTGAATAGTTGCTGTATTACAGAGTAAATGGGAGACTTTTATTGTGAAATTTGCTCTGGGGTGTGTTTTGAAAAGGTCACTAGAGTCTAATAAAAACAACCTGGAAGAGTTTGGGTCATAATGTTGAGCCATTTGCATCAATTAATGCATTACTATAATCTAGAGGCTTTTATTTTGTAGGGTCCCTGGAGTCTTATTTTGAAAGTCCAACAGAGTTGTGTTTATAGAAAATGTTCAGACCCGTCAATGATAGTTGATTACTTTCCAATCGTTAAATCACTCTTTTTCCATGTTATTAGGGCAGTAGATGAAGCGGAAATGGGAGGCTTTTATTTTGAAATTTGCTATAGGGTGTGTTTTAAACAGTCTCCTAGAGTCTATTCTCTAAAACGGGGTTGAGTTTGGGTCATAATGTTGAGCCATATAGAGCAATAAATATATGTAAAAAATATAGAGGCTTTTATTTTGTAGGGTCCCTGGAGTCTTATTTTGAAAGTCTATCAGTGCTGAGTGGCAAGGGAAGTGTCATGTACAGCAGTCATATAGTATCCATTTCCCAATGTTAAATCAGTCCTTTCACCCTCCATTAGATTAATATGTGCTGTTTAAAACAGCAGAGGTAAAATCTGTTTGAAGCTTGGTAACCTTGACAACGCTTAACGAGCCTCTCACTGACACAGACAACAGCTGCACTCACTATTGGTTTCTTCTTCCCAGGCTTTTTTGTATGGGAAGAACGGCACCGAACAAACGACTACTGATCAAAAACCGTATGAGTTATTCAAAAAACATTTTCACCATGAGCATCAGCAATCCTTCGACTCCAACTATACCAACTTTGGTGTATGTGTGTCATTCAGAAAAATATTTATGACGAGTTGAAAACACATAGTCTGATTCGTTTTTCTCCCATCTTCAGCTCAAAAAGAATGGAGAAAGGCTGAAACTCTCATCCACTTTAGGTTGGTCTGGAGGGTTTTTAAGGCAAAGTATTAATCCTACCGTAATTCCGAAGACATTGTGTGAGTCCAGAGGTTTCAGTCTACAAACTGACCAAAAATGGTGACTGTAGCTCCAAATATGTGGCCGTGAGGGCGAGAATAAGATGTTTGATCTTAAAAAATGGCCGCCTCACACTAAGATTTCAGCAGCTGCACTCTAGCAGGCTGCTGCAGAAGCTAACTGTCAGCTAGCTTCCAGGTGCTTACCCTCCGAACAAACGACTGCTGAGCAAAAACCGTAAAAGATATCTGAAAAATTCTTTCAGTGAAAGCAACATCTATCCTTTGTCTCAGACTGGGGTAACCTTCATGTCTGTAGGTCTTTCACAACCCAAAACGAAGCACAAACAAAATGGTTGGCCCACCTGCTCCTCCCTTTGTTTGAACTGCAGGACCTCACTCTCACTCACCTTTTAGCTGCTAAAGCACCCCTCCGAACAAACGACTGCTGAGTAAAAACCGTAAAAGGTATCTGAAAAATTCTTTTTATCTAAGCGACAGCTATATCTTGTCTTCAATTGGAGTAACTTTCATGGCTGTAGGTCATCTACAAACTGAATGGGAAGAGAAAGAAAAAGAAAAAACGTTTCATCACACCTAAGCTTCTAATTGAGCTAGCTGCAGCAGGTCACTGTCACTCAGCTTTCAGGTGCTTAAAATGTCCTCCGAACAAACGACTGCTGAGCAAAAACCGTATGAGTTATTCAAAAAATTTTTTCACCGTGAGCGTCAGTCATCCTTCGACTCCAACTATGCCAACTTTGGTGTATGTGTGTCATTCAGAAAAATATTTATGACGAGTTTAAAACACATAGTCGGATTCGTTTTTCTCCCCTCTTCTGCTCCAAAACCAATGAAAAACGGCTCTGATTTTCATCGACTTTAGGTCGGTCTGGAGGGTTTTTAAGGAAAAGTATTAATCCTACCGTAATTCCGAAGATATTGTGTGGGTCCAGAGATTTCAGTCTACAAACTGACCAAAAATGGTGACTCTAGCTATAAATATGTGGCCGTGAGGGCGAGTTTAAAATGTTTTTTTGTGTTTAAAAAACGCCTGCCTCACACTCTAGCTTTTCAGTTGCTCCACTCTAGCAGGCTGGATTTTGCTAAAACTTTGTGGCGCTTGAGGTCTGATTATACAAAAACCGTAGCAGTTATCAACATACCGTCTTCAGTTTTAAATAGACGAAGGATTTATCTACAAACTGAGCTTCAAACTGTTTTTCTAGGTGAATGTATGCCGACACAGTGAAGTGCTGTTTTTTATGCTTTTTTTTTCCTCTCCCCATTCATTTCCTATGGGATTTTTTTGCGACGTTTTCGCTAATAATTCGCAAACCTTCGGACTAATGAGAAAGTTTTATACAAGCACACATCACCCCATTGGTCCCGACGCGTGTGCCAACTTTGGGCCCGATCCGCCAAACCGTGCGGGACTAGTTACGCGCCGAAGTTTTGGGTATACGGGAGAATTATAATAACTAGAAAATTTCTAAAGAAATTTTGAGGGGGGCCACCTACTGCCCGTCTGGGGAACCGGGCCAATACGGCCCTGGCAAGTGACGTCGGGGCTCCCCAGACCAACTGCTTACCCCTCTGAGGGCTGCTGAGGGAAGGAAAGAGGGCAAGTTCGTGGGCAAAGAGAGCTGTGTGCCACTTGTGCTGAAATCTGGGAAATAGACGTGCACAGCGTATGATGCACAAGGGTAATATGGGTTGTCCATATTGAAACACAGTGGGTAAAGCCCAGTTGGCGGGCTTCGCCCGCCTGCTAGGAGCCATCTCATTGAAGAAAAAAATCACCAATGGCGGGCTCTGCCCGCCTTCTAAGAGCCATTGCAGTGATGAAATCACCAATGGCGGGCGACGCCCGCCTGCTAAGAGCCATTGCAGTGATGTAATCACCTTTGGCGGGCTCCGCCCGCATGTTACCATTGGCGGGCTCCGCCCGCCTTCTAAGAGCCATTGCAGTGATGAAATCACCAATGGCAATGAGCAATATGCCAGAATGTATGAGTGTGTATAAGGAAGAGGCTTTTATTCTGTAGAGTCCTTGTAGTCTTATTTTGAAAGTCTATCATGAATGTGCATCAAAAGATGGGTCACGCCCAGCAGTGATATAGAATCCATTTCCAAATGTTAAATCACTGGTTTTCCATGTTATTAGGTGAATAGTTGCTGTATTACAGAGTAAATGGGAGACTTTTATTGTGAAATTTGCTCTGGGGTGTGTTTTGAAAAGGTCACTAGAGTCTAATAAAAACAACCTGGAAGAGTTTGGGTCATAATGTTGAGCCATTTGCATCAATTAATGCATTACTATAATCTAGAGGCTTTTATTTTGTAGGGTCCCTGGAGTCTTATTTTGAAAGTCCAACAGAGTTGTGTTTATAGAAAATGTTCAGACCCGTCAATGATAGTTGATTACTTTCCAATCGTTAAATCACTCTTTTTCCATGTTATTAGGGCAGTAGATGAAGCGGAAATGGGAGGCTTTTATTTTGAAATTTGCTATAGGGTGTGTTTTAAACAGTCTCCTAGAGTCTATTCTCTAAAACGGGGTTGAGTTTGGGTCATAATGTTGAGCCATATAGAGCAATAAATATATGTAAAAAATATAGAGGCTTTTATTTTGTAGGGTCCCTGGAGTCTTATTTTGAAAGTCTATCAGTGCTGAGTGGCAAGGGAAGTGTCATGTACAGCAGTCATATAGTATCCATTTCCCAATGTTAAATCAGTCCTTTCACCCTCCATTAGATTAATATGTGCTGTTTAAAACAGCAGAGGTAAAATCTGTTTGAAGCTTGGTAACCTTGACAACGCTTAACGAGCCTCTCACTGACACAGACAACAGCTGCACTCACTATTGGTTTCTTCTTCCCAGGCTTTTTTGTATGGGAAGAACGGCACCGAACAAACGACTACTGATCAAAAACCGTATGAGTTATTCAAAAAACATTTTCACCATGAGCATCAGCAATCCTTCGACTCCAACTATACCAACTTTGGTGTATGTGTGTCATTCAGAAAAATATTTATGACGAGTTGAAAACACATAGTCTGATTCGTTTTTCTCCCATCTTCAGCTCAAAAAGAATGGAGAAAGGCTGAAACTCTCATCCACTTTAGGTTGGTCTGGAGGGTTTTTAAGGCAAAGTATTAATCCTACCGTAATTCCGAAGACATTGTGTGAGTCCAGAGGTTTCAGTCTACAAACTGACCAAAAATGGTGACTGTAGCTCCAAATATGTGGCCGTGAGGGCGAGAATAAGATGTTTGATCTTAAAAAATGGCCGCCTCACACTAAGATTTCAGCAGCTGCACTCTAGCAGGCTGCTGCAGAAGCTAACTGTCAGCTAGCTTCCAGGTGCTTACCCTCCGAACAAACGACTGCTGAGCAAAAACCGTAAAAGATATCTGAAAAATTCTTTCAGTGAAAGCAACATCTATCCTTTGTCTCAGACTGGGGTAACCTTCATGTCTGTAGGTCTTTCACAACCCAAAACGAAGCACAAACAAAATGGTTGGCCCACCTGCTCCTCCCTTTGTTTGAACTGCAGGACCTCACTCTCACTCACCTTTTAGCTGCTAAAGCACCCCTCCGAACAAACGACTGCTGAGTAAAAACCGTAAAAGGTATCTGAAAAATTCTTTTTATCTAAGCGACAGCTATATCTTGTCTTCAATTGGAGTAACTTTCATGGCTGTAGGTCATCTACAAACTGAATGGGAAGAGAAAGAAAAAGAAAAAACGTTTCATCACACCTAAGCTTCTAATTGAGCTAGCTGCAGCAGGTCACTGTCACTCAGCTTTCAGGTGCTTAAAATGTCCTCCGAACAAACGACTGCTGAGCAAAAACCGTATGAGTTATTCAAAAAATTTTTTCACCGTGAGCGTCAGTCATCCTTCGACTCCAACTATGCCAACTTTGGTGTATGTGTGTCATTCAGAAAAATATTTATGACGAGTTTAAAACACATAGTCGGATTCGTTTTTCTCCCCTCTTCTGCTCCAAAACCAATGAAAAACGGCTCTGATTTTCATCGACTTTAGGTCGGTCTGGAGGGTTTTTAAGGAAAAGTATTAATCCTACCGTAATTCCGAAGATATTGTGTGGGTCCAGAGATTTCAGTCTACAAACTGACCAAAAATGGTGACTCTAGCTATAAATATGTGGCCGTGAGGGCGAGTTTAAAATGTTTTTTTTGTGTTTAAAAAACGCCTGCCTCACACTCTAGCTTTTCAGTTGCTCCACTCTAGCAGGCTGGATTTTGCTAAAACTTTGTGGCGCTTGAGGTCTGATTATACAAAAACCGTAGCAGTTATCAACATACCGTCTTCAGTTTTAAATAGACGAAGGATTTATCTACAAACTGAGCTTCAAACTGTTTTTCTAGGTGAATGTATGCCGACACAGTGAAGTGCTGTTTTTTATGCTTTTTTTTTCCTCTCCCCATTCATTTCCTATGGGATTTTTTTGCGACGTTTTCGCTAATAATTCGCAAACCTTCGGACTAATGAGAAAGTTTTATACAAGCACACATCACCCCATTGGTCCCGACGCGTGTGCCAACTTTGGGCCCGATCCGCCAAACCGTGCGGGACTAGTTACGCGCCGAAGTTTTGGGTATACGGGAGAATTATAATAATAATAATACGCGGAATAAATATGTGCAATAGTAGTAGGTGGGCCATGCCTTCGGCATGTGGCCCCCCAATAATAATACGCGGAATAAATATGTGCAATAGTAGTAGGTGGGCCATGCCTTCGGCATGTGGCCCCCCAACTAGAAAATTTCTAAAGAAATTTTGAGGGGGGCCACCTACTGCCCGTCTGGGGAACAGGGCCAATACGGCCCTGGCAAGTGATGTCGGGGCTCACCAGACCAACTGCTTACGCCTTTGAGGGCTGCTGAGGGAAGGAAAGAGGGCTAGGTCATGGGCAAAGAGAGCTGTGTGCCACTTGTGCTGAAATCTGGGAAATAGACGTGCACAGCGTATGATGCAAAAGGGTAATATGGGTTGTCCATATTGAACCGCAGTGGGTAAAGCTCAGTTGGGGGGCTCCGCCCGCCTGCTAGGAGCCCTTGCAGCGATGAAAAAAATCACCAATGGCGGGCTCTGCCCGCCTGCTAAGAGCCATTGCAGTGATGAAATCACCAATGGCGGGCTCCGCCCGCCTTCTAAGAGCCATTGCAGTGATGAAATCACCAATGGCGGGCTCCGCCCGCCTTCTAAGAGCCATTGCAGTGATGAAATTACAAATGGCAATGAGCAATATGCCAGAATGTATGAGTGTGTATAAGGAAGAGGCTTTTATTCTGTAGAGTCCCTGGAGTCTTATTTTGAAAGTCTATCATGGAAGTGCATCTAAAGATGGGTCATGCCCAGCAGTTATATAGAATCAATTTCCAAATGTTAAATCACTGGTTTTCCATGTTATTAGGTGAATAGTTGCTGTATTACAGAGTAAATGGGAGACTTTTATTGTGAAATTTGCTCTGGGTGTGTTTTGAAAAGGTCACTAGAGTCTAATAAAAACAACCTGGAAGAGTTTGGGTCATAATGTTGAGCCATTTGCATCAATTAATGCATTAGTATAATCTAGAGGCTTTTATTTTGTAGGGTCGCTGGAGTCTTATTTTGAAAGTCCAACAGAGTTGTGTTTATAGAAAATGTTCAGACCCGTCAATGATAGTTGATTACTTTCCAATCGTTAAATCACTCTTTTTCCATGTTATTAGGGCAGTAGATGAAGCGGAAATGGGAGGCTTTTATTTTGAAATTTGCTATAGGGTGTGTTTTAAACAGTCTCCTAGAGTCTATTCTCTAAAACGGGGTTGAGTTTGGGTCATAATGTTGAGCCATATAGGGCAATAAATATATGTAAAAAATATAGAGGCTTTTATTTTGTAGGGTCCCTGGAGTCTTATTTTGAAAGTCTATCAGTGCTGAGTGGCAAGGGAAGTGTCATGGACAGCAGTCATATAGTATCCATTTCCCAATGTTAAATCAGTCCTTTCACCCTCCATTAGATTAATATGTGCTGTTTAAAACAGCAGAGGTAAAATCTGTTTGAAGCTTGGTAACCTTGACAACGCTTAACGAGCCTCTCACTGACACAGACAACAGCTGCACTCACTATTCGTTTCTTCTTCCCAGGCTTTTTTGTATAGGAAGAACGGCACCGAACAAACGACTACTGATCAAAAACCGTATGAGTTATTCAAAAAACATTTTCACCATGAGCATCAGCAATCCTTCGACTCCAACTATACCAACTTTGGTGTATGTGTGTCATTCAGAACAATATTTATGACGACTTGAAAACACATAGTCTGATTCGTTTCTCTCCCATCTTCAGCTCAAAAAGAATGGAGAAAGGCTGAAACTCATCGACTTTAGGTTGGTCTGGAGGGTTTTTAAGGAAAAGTATTAATCCTACCGTAATTCCGAAGACATTGTGTGAGTCCAGAGGTTTCAGTCTACAAACTGACCAAAAATGGTGACTGTAGCTCCAAATATGTGGCCGTGAGGGCGAGAATAAGATGTTTGATCTTAAAAAAATGGCCGCCTCACACTAAATTTCAGCAGCTGCACTCTAGCAGGCTGCTGCAGAAGCTAACTGTCAGCTAGCTTCCAGGTGCTTACCCTCCGAACAAACGACTGCTGAGCAAAAACCGTAAAAGATATCTGAAAAATTCTTTCAGTGAAAGCAACATCTATCCTTTGTCTCAGACTGGGGTAACCTTCATGTCTGTAGGTCTTTCACAACCCAAAACGAAGCACAAACAAAATGGTTGGCCCACCTGCTCCTCCCTTTGTTTGAACTGCAGGACCTCACTCTCACTCACCTTTTAGCTGCTAAAGCACCCCTCCGAACAAACGACTGCTGAGTAAAAACCGTAAAAGGTATCTGAAAAATTCTTTTTATCTAAGCGACAGCTATATCTTGTCTTCAATTGGAGTAACTTTCATGGCTGTAGGTCATCTACAAACTGAACGGGAAGAGAAAGAAAAAGAAAAAACGTTTCATCACACCTAAGCTTCTAATTGAGCTAGCTGCAGCAGGTCACTGTCACTCAGCTTTCAGGTGCTTAAAATGTCCTCCGAACAAACGACTGCTGAGCAAAAACCGTATGAGTTATTCAAAAAATTTTTTCACCGTGAGCGTCAGTCATGCTTCGACTCCAACTATGCCAACTTTGGTGTATGTGTGTCATTCAGAAAAATATTTATGACGAGTTTAAAACACATAGTCTGATTCGTTTTTCTCCCCTCTTCTGCTCCAAAACCAATGAAAAACGGCTCTGATTTTCATCGACTTTAGGTCGGTCTGGAGGGTTTTTAAGGAAAAGTATTAATCCTACCGTAATTCCGAAGATATTGTGTGGGTCCAGAGATTTCAGTCTACAAACTGACCAAAAATGGTGACTCTAGCTATAAATATGTGGCCGTGAGGGCGAGTTTAAAATGTTTTTTTGTGTTTAAAAAACGCCTGCCTCACACTCTAGCTTTTCAGTTGCTCCACTCTAGCAGGCTGGATTTTGCTAAAACTTTGTGGCGCTTGAGGTCTGATTATACAAAAACCGTAGCAGTTATCAACATACCGTCTTCAGTTTTAAATAGACGAAGGATTTATCTACAAACTGAGCTTCAAACTGTTTTTCTAGGTGAATGTATGCCGACACAGTGAAGTGCTGTTTTTTATGCTTTTTTTTTCCTCTCCCCATTCATTTCCTATGGGATTTTTTTGCGACGTTTTCGCTAATAATTCGCAAACCTTCGGACTAATGAGAAAGTTTTATACAAGCACACATCACCCCATTGGTCCCGACGCGTGTGCCAACTTTGGGCCCGATCCGCCAAACCGTGCGGGACTAGTTATGCGCCGAAGTTTTGGGTATACGGGAGAATTATAATAACTAGAAAATTTCTAAAGAAATTTTGAGGGGGGCCACCTACTGCCCGTCTGGGGAACCGGGCCAATACGGCCCTGGCAAGTGACGTCGGGGCTCCCCAGACCAACTGCTTACGCCTTTGAGGGCTGCTGAGGGAAGGAAAGAGGGCAAGTTCATGGGCAAAGAGAGCTGTGTGCCACTTGTGCTGAAATCTGGGAAATAGACGTGCACAGCGTATGATGCACAAGGGTAATATGGGTTGTCCATATTGAAACACAGTGGGTAAAGCCCAGTTGGCGGGCTTCGCCCGCCTGCTAGGAGCCATCTCAGTGAAGAAAAAAATCACCAATGGCGGGCTCTGCCCGCCTTCTAAGAGCCATTGCAGTGATGAAATCACCAATGGCGGGCTCCGCCCGCCTGCTAAGAGCCATTGCAGTGATGTAATCACCTTTGGCGGGCTCCGCCCGCCTGTTACCATTGGCGGGCTCCGCCCGCCTTCTAAGAGCCATTGCAGTGATGAAATCACCAATGGCAATGAGCAATATGCCAGAATGTATGAGTGTGTATAAGGAAGAGGCTTTTATTCTGTAGAGTCCTTGTAGTCTTATTTTGAAAGTCTATCATGAATGTGCATCAAAAGATGGGTCACGCCCAGCAGTGATATAGAATCCATTTCCAAATGTTAAATCACTGGTTTTCCATGTTATTAGGTGAATAGTTGCTGTATTACAGAGTAAATGGGAGACTTTTATTGTGAAATTTGCTCTGGGTGTGTTTTGAAAAGGTCACTAGAGTCTAATAAAAACAACCTGGAAGAGTTTGGGTCATAATGTTGAGCCATTTGCATCAATTAATGCATTAGTATAATCTAGAGGCTTTTATTTTGTAGGGTCCCTGGAGTCTTATTTTGAAAGTCCAACAGAGTTGTGTTTATAGAAAATGTTCAGACCCGTCAATGATAGTTGATTACTTTCCAATCGTTAAATCACTCTTTTTCCATGTTATTAGGGCAGTAGATGAAGCGGAAATGGGAGGCTTTTATTTTGAAATTTGCTACAGGGTGTGTTTTAAACAGTCTCCTAGAGTCTATTCTCTAAAACGGGGTTGAGTTTGGGTCATAATGTTGAGCCATATAGGGCAATAAATATATGTAAAAAATATAGAGGCTTTTATTTTGTAGGGTCCCTGGAGTCTTATTTTGAAAGTCTATCAGTGCTGAGTGGCAAGGGAAGTGTCATGGACAGCAGTCATATAGTATCCATTTCCCAATGTTAAATCAGTCCTTTCACCCTCCATTAGATTAATATGTGCTGTTTAAAACAGCAGAGGTAAAATCTGTTTGAAGCTTGGTAACCTTGACAACGCTTAACGAGCCTCTCACTGACACAGACAACAGCTGCACTCACTATTGGTTTCTTCTTCCCAGGCTTTTTTGTATGGGAAGAACGGCACCGAACAAACGACTACTGATCAAAAACCGTATGAGTTATTCAAAAAACATTTTCACCATGAGCATCAGCAATCCTTCGACTCCAACTATACCAACTTTGGTGTATGTGTGTCATTCAGAAAAATATTTATGACGAGTTGAAAACACATAGTCTGATTCGTTTCTCTCCCATCTTCAGCTCAAAAAGAATAGAGAAAGGCTGAAACTCTCATCGACTTTAGGTTGGTCTGGACGGTTTTTAAGGAAAAGTATTAATCCTACCGTAATTCCGAAGACATTGTGTGAGTCCAGAGGTTTCAGTCTACAAACTGACCAAAAATGGTGACTGTAGCTCCAAATATGTGGCCGTGAGGGCGAGAATAAGATGTTTGATCTTAAAAGAATGGCCGCCTCACACTAAGATTTCAGCAGCTGCACTCTAGCAGGCTGCTGCAGAAGCTAACTGTCAGCTAGCTTCCAGGTGCTTACCCTCCGAACAAACGACTGCTGAGCAAAAACCGTAAAAGATATCTGAAAAATTCTTTCAGTGAAAGCAACATCTATCCTTTGTCTCAGACTGGGGTAACCTTCATGTCTGTAGGTCTTTCACAACCCAAAACGAAGCACAAACAAAATGGTTGGCCCACCTGCTCCTCCCTTTGTTTGAACTGCAGGACCTCACTCTCACTCACCTTTTAGCTGCTAAAGCACCCCTCCGAACAAACGACTGCTGAGTAAAAACCGTAAAAGGTATCTGAAAAATTATTTTTATCTAAGCGACAGCTATATCTTGTCTTCAATTGGAGTAACTTTCATGGCTGTAGGTCATCTACAACCTGAATGGGAAGAGAAAGAAAAAGAAAAAACGTTTTGTCACACCTGATCTTCTAATTGAGCTAGCTGCAGCAGGACACTCTCCCCCAGCTTTCAGCTGCTTAAAATGTCCTCCGAACAAACGACTGCTGAGCAAAAACCGTATGAGTTATTCAAAATATTTTTTCACCGTGAGCGTCAGCCATCCTTCGACTCCAACTATGCCAACTTTGGTGTATGTGTGTCATTCAGAAAAATATTTATGACGAGTTTAAAACACATAGTCTGATTCGTTTTTCTCCCCTCTTCTGCTCCAAAACCAATGAAAAACGGCTCTGATTTTCATCGACTTTAGGTCGGTCTGGAGGGTTTTTAAGGAAAAGTATTAATCCTACCGTAATTCCGAAGATATTGTGTGGGTCCAGAGATTTCAGTCTACAAACTGACCAAAAATGGTGACTCTAGCTATAAATATGTGGCCGTGAGGGCGAGTTTAAAATGTTTTTTTGTGTTTAAAAAACGCCTGCCTCACACTCTAGCTTTTCAGTTGCTCCACTCTAGCAGGCTGGATTTTGCTAAAACTTTGTGGCGCTTGAGGTCTGATTATACAAAAACCGTAGCAGTTATCAACATACCGTCTTCAGTTTTAAATAGACGAAGGATTTATCTACAAACTGAGCTTCAAACTGTTTTTCTAGGTGAATGTATGCCGACACAGTGAAGTGCTGTTTTTTATGCTTTTTTTTTCCTCTCCCCATTCATTTCCTATGGGATTTTTTTGCGACGTTTTCGCTAATAATTCGCAAACCTTCGGACTAATGAGAAAGTTTTATACAAGCACACATCACCCCATTGGTCCCGACGCGTGTGCCAACTTTGGGCCCGATCCGCCAAACCGTGCGGGACTAGTTACGTGCCGAAGTTTTGGGTATACGGGAGAATTATAATAATAATAATAATACGCGGAATAAATATGTGCAATAGTAGTAGGTGGGCCATGCCTTCGGCATGTGGCCCCCCAACTAGAAAATTTCTAAAGAAATTTTGAGGGGGGCCACCTACTGCCCGTCTGGGGAACCGGGCCAATACGGCCCTGGCAAGTGACGTCGGGGCTCCCCAGACCAACTGCTTACGCCTTTGAGGGCTGCTGAGGGAAGGAAAGAGGGCAAGTTCATGGGCAAAGAGAGCTGTGTGCCACTTGTGCTGAAATCTGGGAAATAGACGTGCACAGCGTATGATGCACAAGGGTAATATGGGTTGTCCATATTGAAACACAGTGGGTAAAGCCCAGTTGGCGGGCTTTGCCCGCCTGCTAGGAGCCATCTCAGTGAAGAAAAAAATCACCAATGGCGGGCTCTGCCCGCCTTCTAAGAGCCATTGCAGTGATGAAATCACCAATGGCGGGCTCCGCCCGCCTGCTAAGAGCCATTGCAGTGATGTAATCACCTTTGGCGGGCTCCGCCCGCCTTCTAAGAGCCATTGCAGTGATGTAATCACCAATGGCAATGAGCAATATGCCAGAATGTATGAGTGTGTATAAGGAAGAGGCTTTTATTCTGTAGAGTCCTTGTAGTCTTATTTTGAAAGTCTATCATGAATGTGCATCAAAAGATGGGTCACGCCCAGCAATGATATAGAATCCATTTCCAAATGTTAAATCACTGGTTTTCCATGTTATTAGGTGAATAGTTGCTGTATTACAGAGTAAATGGGAGACTTTTATTGTGAAATTTGCTCTGGGGTGTGTTTTGAAAAGGTCACTAGAGTCTAATAAAAACAACCTGGAAGAGTTTGGGTCATAATGTTGAGCCATTTGCATCAATTAATGCATTAGTATAATCTAGAGGCTTTTATTTTGTAGGGTCCCTGGAGTCTTATTTTGAAAGTCCAACAGAGTTGTGTTTATAGAAAATGTTCAGACCCGTCAATGATAGTTGATTACTTTCCAATCGTTAAATCACTCTTTTTCCATGGTATTAGGGCAGTAGATGAAGCGGAAATGGGAGGCTTTTATTTTGAAATTTGCTATAGGGTGTGTTTTAAACAGTCTCCTAGAGTCTATTCTCTAAAACGGGGTTGAGTTTGGGTCATAATGTTGAGCCATATAGGGCAATAAATATATGTAAAAAATATAGAGGCTTTTATTTTGTAGGGTCCCTGGAGTCTTATTTTGAAAGTCTATCAGTGCTGAGTGGCAAGGGAAGTGTCATGGACAGCAGTCATATAGTATCCATTTCCCAATGTTAAATCAGTCCTTTCACCCTCCATTAGATTAATATGTGCTGTTTAAAACAGCAGAGGTAAAATCTGTTTGAAGCTTGGTAACCTTGACAACGCTTAACGAGCCTCTCACTGACACAGACAACAGCTGCACTCACTATTGGTTTCTTCTTCCCAGGCTTTTTTGTATGGGAAGAACGGCACCGAACAAACGACTACTGATCAAAAACCGTATGAGTTATTCAAAAAACATTTTCACCATGAGCATCAGCAATCCTTTGACTCCAACTATACCAACTTTGGTGTATGTGTGTCATTCAGAAAAATATTTATGACGAGTTGAAAACACATAGTCTGATTCGTTTCTCTCCCATCTTCAGCTCAAAAAGAATAGAGAAAGGCTGAAACTCTCATCGACTTTAGGTTTGCCTGGAGGGTTTTTAGGGAAAAGTATTAATCCTACCGTAATTCCGAAGACATTGTGTGAGTCCAGAAGTTTCAGTCTACAAACTGACCAAAAATGGTGACTGTAGCTCCAAATATGTGGCCGTGAGGGCGAGAATAAGATGTTTGATCTTAAAAAAATGGCCGCCTCACACTAAGATTTCAGCAGCTGCACTCTAGCAGGCTGCTGCAGAAGCTAACTGTCAGCTAGCTTCCAGGTGCTTACCCTCCGAACAAACGACTGCTGAGCAAAAACCGTAAAAGGTATCTGAAAAATTCTTTCAGTGAAAGCAACATCTATCCTTTGTCTCAGACTGGGGTAACCTTCATGTCTGTAGGTCTTTCACAACCCAAAACGAAGCACAAACAAAATGGTTGGCCCACCTGCTCCTCCCTTTCTTTTAACTGCAGGACCTCACTCTCACTCACCTTTTAGCTGCTAAAGCACCCCTCCGAACAAATGACTGCTGAGTAAAAACCGTAAAAGGTATCTGAAAAATTCTTTTTATCTAAGCGACAGCTATATCTTGTCTTCAATTGGAGTAACTTTCATGGCTGTAGATCATCTACAAACTGAATGGGAAGAGAAAGAAAAAGAAAAAACGTTTCATCACACCTAAGCTTCTAATTGAGCTAGCTGCAGCAGGTCACTGTCACTCAGCTTTCAGGTGCTTAAAATGTCCTCCGAACAAACGACTGCTGAGCAAAAACCGTATGAGTTATTCAAAAAATTTTTTCACCGTGAGCGTCAGTCATCCTTCGACTCCAACTATGCCAACTTTGGTGTATGTGTGTCATTCAGAAAAATCTTTATGACGAGTTTAAAACACATAGTCTGATTCGTTTTTCTCCCCTCTTCTGCTCCAAAACCAATGAAAAACGGCTCTGATTTTCATCGACTTTAGGTCGGTCTGGAGGGTTTTTAAGGAAAAGTATTAATCCTACCGTAATTCCGAAGATATTGTGTGGGTCCAGAGATTTCAGTCTACAAACTGACCAAAAATGGTGACTCTAGCTATAAATATGTGGCCGTGAGGGCGAGTTTAAAATGTTTTTTTGTGTTTAAAAAACGCCTGCCTCACACTCTAGCTTTTCAGTTGCTCCACTCTAGCAGGCTGGATTTTGCTAAAACTTTGTGGCGCTTGAGGTCTGATTATACAAAAACCGTAGCAGTTATGAACATACCGTCTTCAGTTTTAAATAGCCGAAGGATTTATCTACAAACTGAGCTTCAAACTGTTTTTCTAGGTGAATGTATGCCGACACAGTGAAGTGCTGTTTTTTATGCTTTTTTTTACCTCTTCCCATTCATTTCCTATGGGATTTTTTTGCGACGTTTTCGCTAATAATTCGCAAACCTTCGGACTAATGAGAAAGTTTTATACAAGCACACATCACCCCATTGGTCCCAACGCGTGTGCCAACTTTGGGCCCGATCCGCCAAACCGTGCGGGACTAGTTACGTGCCGAAGTTTTGGGTATACGGGAGAATTATAATAATAATAATAATACGCGGAATAAATATGTGCAATAGTAGTAGGTGGGCCATGCCTTCGGCATGTGGCCCCCCAATAATAATACGCGGAATAAATATGTGCAATAGTAGTAGGTGGGCCATGCCTTCGGCATGTGGCCCCCCAACTAGAAAATTTCTAAAGAAATTTTGAGGGGGGCCACCTACTGCCCGTCTGGGGAACCGGGCCAATACGGCCCTGGCAAGTGACGTCGGGGCTCCCCAGACCAACTGCTTACGCCTTTGAGGGCTGCTGAGGGAAGGAAAGAGGGCAAGTTCATGGGCAAAGAGAGCTGTGTGCCACTTGTGCTGAAATCTGGGAAATAGACGTGCACAGCGTATGATGCACAAGGGTAATATGGGTTGTCCATATTGAAACACAGTGGGTAAAGCCCAGTTGGCGGGCTTTGCCCGCCTGGTAGGAGCCATCTCAGTGAAGAAAAAAATCACCAATGGCGGGCTCTGCCCGCCTTCTAAGAGCCATTGCAGTGATGAAATCACCAATGGCGGGCTCAGCCCGCCTGCTAAGAGCCATTGCAGTGATGTAATCACCTTTGGCGGGCTCCGCCCGCCTGTTACCATTGGCGGGCTCCGCCCGCCTTCTAAGAGCCATTGCAGTGATGAAATCACCAATGGCAATGAGCAATATGCCAGAATGTATGAGTGTGTATAAGGAAGAGGCTTTTATTCTGTAGAGTCCTTGTAGTCTTATTTTGAAAGTCTATCATGAATGTGCATCAAAAGATGGGTCACGCCCAGCAGTGATATAGAATCCATTTCCAAATGTTAAATCACTGGTTTTCCATGTTATTAGGTGAATAGTTGCTGTATTACAGAGTAAATGGGAGACTTTTATTGTGAAATTTGCTCTGGGGTGTGTTTTGAAAAGGTCACTAGAGTCTAATAAAAACAACCTGGAAGAGTTTGGGTCATAATGTTGAGCCATTTGCATCAATTAATGCATTAGTATAATCTAGAGGCTTTTATTTTGTAGGGTCCCTGGAGTCTTATTTTGAAAGTCCAACAGAGTTGTGTTTATAGAAAATGTTCAGACCCGTCAATGATAGTTGATTACTTTCCAATCGTTAAATCACTCTTTTTCCATGTTATTAGGGCAGTAGATGAAGCGGAAATGGGAGGCTTTTATTTTGAAATTTGCTATAGGGTGTGTTTTAAACAGTCTCCTAGAGTCTATTCTCTAAAACGGGGTTGAGTTTGGGTCATAATGTTGAGCCATATAGGGCAATAAATATATGTAAAAAATATAGAGGCTTTTATTTTGTAGGGTCCCTGGAGTCTTATTTTGAAAGTCTATCAGTGCTGAGTGGCAAGGGAAGTGTCATGGACAGCAGTCATATAGTATCCATTTCCCAATGTTAAATCAGTCCTTTCACCCTCCATTAGATTAATATGTGCTGTTTAAAACAGCAGAGGTAAAATCTGTTTGAAGCTTGGTAACCTTGACAACGCTTAACGAGCCTCTCACTGACACAGACAACAGCTGCACTCACTATTGGTTTCTTCTTCCCAGGCTTTTTTGTATGGGAAGAACGGCACCGAACAAACGACTACTGATCAAAAACCGTATGAGTTATTCAAAAAACATTTTCACCATGAGCATCAGCAATCCTTCGACTCCAACTATACCAACTTTGGTGTATGTGTGTCATTCAGAAAAATATTTATGACGAGTTGAAAACACATAGTCTGATTCGTTTCTCTCCCATCTTCAGCTCAAAAAGAATAGAGAAAGGCTGAAACTCTCATCGACTTTAGGTTGGTCTGGAGGGTTTTTAAGGAAAAGTATTAATCCTACCGTAATTCCGAAGACATTGTGTGAGTCCAGAGGTTTCAGTCTACAAACTGACCAAAAATGGTGACTGTAGCTCCAAATATGTGGCCGTGAGGGCGAGAATAAGATGTTTGATCTTAAAAAAATGGCCGCCTCACACTAAGATTTCAGCAGCTGCACTCTAGCAGGCTGCTGCAGAAGCTAACTGTCAGCTAGCTTCCAGGTGCTTACCCTCCGAACAAACGACTGCTGAGCAAAAACCGTAAAAGATATCTGAAAAATTCTTTCAGTGAAAGCAACATCTATCCTTTGTCTCAGACTGGGGTAACCTTCATGTCTGTAGGTCTTTCACAACCCAAAACGAAGCACAAACAAAATGGTTGGCCCACCTGCTCCTCCCTTTGTTTGAACTGCAGGACCTCACTCTCACTCACCTTTTAGCTGCTAAAGCACCCCTCCGAACAAACGACTGCTGAGTAAAAACCGTAAAAGGTATCTGAAAAATTCTTTTTATCTAAGCGACAGCTATATCTTGTCTTCAATTGGAGTAACTTTCATGGCTGTAGGTCATCTACAAACTGAATGGGAAGAGAAAGAAAAATAAAAAACGTTTCATCACACCTAAGCTTCTAATTGAGCTAGCTGCAGCAGGTCACTGTCACTCAGCTTTCAGGTGCTTAAAATGTCCTCCGAACAAACGACTGCTGAGCAAAAACCGTATGAGTTATTCAAAAAAATTTTTCACCGTGAGCGTCAGTCATCCTTCGACTCCAACTATGCCAACTTTGGTGTATGTGTGTCATTCACAAAAATATTTATGACGAGTTTAAAACACATAGTCTGATTCGTTTTTCTCCCCTCTTCTGCTCCAAAACCAATGAAAAACGGCTCTGATTTTCATCGACTTTAGGTCGGTCTGGAGGGTTTTTAAGGAAAAGTATTAATCCTACCGTAATTCCGAAGATATTGTGTGGGTCCAGAGATTTCAGTCTACAAACTGACCAAAAATGGTGACTCTAGCTATAAATATGTGGCCGTGAGGGCGAGTTTAAAATGTTTTTTTGTGTTTAAAAAACGCCTGCCTCACACTCTAGCTTTTCAGTTGCTCCACTCTAGCAGGCTGGATTTTGCTAAAACTTTGTGGCGCTTGAGGTCTGATTATACAAAAACCATAGCAGTTATCAACATACCGTCTTCAGTTTTAAATAGAAGAAGGATTTATCTACAAACTGAGCTTCAAACTGTTTTTCTAGGTGAATGTATGCCGACACAGTGAAGTGCTGTTTTTTATGCTTTTTTTTTCCTCTCCCCATTCATTTCCTATGGGATTTTTTTGCGACGTTTTCGCTAATAATTCGCAAACCTTCGGACTAATGAGAAAGTTTTATACAAGCACACATCACCCCATTGGTCCCGACGCGTGTGCCAACTTTGGGCCCGATCCGCCAAACCGTGCGGGACTAGTTACGCGCCGAAGTTTTGGGTATACGGGAGAATTATAATAATAATAACTAGAAAATTTCTAAAGAAATTTTGAGGGGGGCCACCTACTGCCCGTCTGGGGAACAGGGCCAATACGGCCCTGGCAAGTGATGTCGGGGCTCCCCAGACCAACTGCTTACGCCTTTGAGGGCTGCTGAGGGAAGGAAAGAGGGCTAGGTCATGGGCAAAGAGAGCTGTGTGCCACTTGTGCTGAAATCTGGGAAATAGACGTGCACAGCGTATGATGCAAAAGGGTAATATGGGTTGTCCATATTGAACCGCAGTGGGTAAAGCTCAGTTGGTGGGCTCCGCCCGCCTGCTAGGAGCCCTTGCAGCGATGAAAAAAATCACCAATGGCGGGCTCTGCCCGCCTGCTAAGAGCCATTGCAGTGATGAAATCACCAATGGCGGGCTCCGCCCGCCTTCTAAGAGCCATTGCAGTGATGAAATTACAAATGGCAATGAGCAATATGCCAGAATGTATGAGTGTGTATAAGGAAGAGGCTTTTATTCTGTAGAGTCCCTGGAGTCTTATTTTGAAAGTCTATCATGGAAGTGCATCTAAAGATGGGTCATGCCCAGCAGTTATATAGAATCAATTTCCAAATGTTAAATCACTGGTTTTCCATGTTATTAGGTGAATAGTTGCTGTATTACAGAGTAAATGGGAGACTTTTATTGTGAAATTTGCTCTGGGTGTGTTTTGAAAAGGTCACTAGAGTCTAATAAAAACAACCTGGAAGAGTTTGGGTCATAATGTTGAGCCATTTGCATCAATTAATGCATTAGTATAATCTAGAGGCTTTTATTTTGTAGGGTCGCTGGAGTCTTATTTTGAAAGTCCAACAGAGTTGTGTTTATAGAAAATGTTCAGACCCGTCAATGATAGTTGATTACTTTCCAATCGTTAAATCACTCTTTTTCCATGTTATTAGGGCAGTAGATGAAGCGGAAATGGGAGGCTTTTATTTTGAAATTTGCTATAGGGTGTGTTTTAAACAGTCTCCTAGAGTCTATTCTCTAAAACGGGGTTGAGTTTGGGTCATAATATTGAGCCATATAGGGCAATAAATATATGTAAAAAATATAGAGGCTTTTATTTTGTAGGGTCCCTGGAGTCTTATTTTGAAAGTCTATCAGTGCTGAGTGGCAAGGGAAGTGTCATGGACAGCAGTCATATAGTATCCATTTCCCAATGTTAAATCAGTCCTTTCACCCTCCATTAGATTAATATGTGCTGTTTAAAACAGCAGAGGTAAAATCTGTTTGAAGCTTGGTAACCTTGACAACGCTTAACGAGCCTCTCACTGACACAGACAACAGCTGCACTCACTATTGGTTTCTTCTTCCCAGGCTTTTTTGTATGGGAAGAACGGCAACGAAAACAAACGACTACTGATCAAAAACCGTATGAGTTATTCAAAAAACATTTTCACCATGAGCATCAGCAATCCTTCGACTCCAAGTATACCAACTTTGGTGTATGTGTGTCATTCAGAACAATATTTATGACGACTTGAAAACACATAGTCTGATTCGTTTCTCTCCCATCTTCAGCTCAAAAAGAATGGAGAAAGGCTGAAACTCATCGACTTTAGGTTGGTCTGGAGGGTTTTTAAGGAAAAGTATTAATCCTACCGTAATTCCGAAGACATTGTGTGAGTCCAGAGGTTTCAGTCTACAAACTGACCAAAAATGGTGACTGTAGCTCCAAATATGTGGCCGTGAGGGCGAGAATAAGATGTTTGATCTTAAAAAAATGGCCGCCTCACACTAAGATTTCAGCAGCTGCACTCTAGCAGGCTGCTGCAGAAGCTAACTGTCAGCTAGCTTCCAGGTGCTTACCCTCCGAACAAACGACTGCTGAGCAAAAACCGTAAAAGATATCTGAAAAATTCTTTCAGTGAAAGCAACATCTATCCTTTGTCTCAGACTGGGGTAACCTTCATGTCTGTAGGTCTTTCACAACCCAAAACGAAGCACAAACAAAATGGTTGGCCCACCTGCTCCTCCCTTTGTTTGAACTGCAGGACCTCACTCTCACTCACCTTTTAGCTGCTAAAGCACCCCTCCGAACAAACGACTGCTGAGTAAAAACCGTAAAAGGTGTCTGAAAAATTCTTTTTATCTAAGCGACAGCTATATCTTGTCTTCAATTGGAGTAACTTTCATGGCTGTAGGTCATCTACAAACTGAATGGGAAGAGAAAGAAAAAGAAAAAACGTTTCATCACACCTAAGCTTCTAATTGAGCTAGCTGCAGCAGGTCACTGTCACTCAGCTTTCAGGTGCTTAAAATGTCCTCCGAACAAACGACTGCTGACCAAAAACCGTATGAGTTATTCAAAAAATTTTTTCACCGTGAGCGTCAGTCATCCTTCGACTCCAACTATGCCAACTTTGGTGTATGTGTGTCATTCAGAAAAATATTTATGACGAGTTTAAAACACATAGTCGGATTCGTTTTTCTCCCCTCTTCTGCTCCAAAACCAATGAAAAACGGCTCTGATTTTCATCGACTTTAGGTCGGTCTGGAGGGTTTTTAAGGAAAAGTATTAATCCTACCGTAATTCCGAAGATATTGTGTGGGTCCAGAGATTTCAGTCTACAAACTGACCAAAAATGGTGACTCTAGCTATAAATATGTGGCCGTGAGGGCGAGTTTAAAATGTTTTTTTGTGTTTAAAAAACGCCTGCCTCACACTCTAGCTTTTCAGTTGCTCCACTCTAGCAGGCTGGATTTTGCTAAAACTTTGTGGCGCTTGAGGTCTGATTATACAAAAACCATAGCAGTTATCAACATACCGTCTTCAGTTTTAAATAGACGAAGGATTTATCTACAAACTGAGCTTTAAACTGTTTTTCTAGGTGAATGTATGCCGACACAGTGAAGCGCTGTTTTTTATGCTTTTTTTTCCCTCTCCCCATTCATTTCCTATGGGATTTTTTTGCGACGTTTTCGCTAATAATTCGCAAACCTTCGGACTAATGAGAAAGTTTTATACAAGCACACATCACCCCATTGGTCCCGACGCGTGTGCCAACTTTGGGCCCGATCCGCCAAACCGTGCGGGACTAGTTACGTGCCGAAGTTTTGGGTATACGGGAGAATTATAATAATAATAACTAGAAAATTTCTAAAGAAATTTTGAGGGGGGCCACCTACTGCCCGTCTGGGGAACAGGGCCAATACGGCCCTGGCAAGTGATGTCGGGGCTCCCCAGACCAACTGCTTACGCCTTTGAGGGCTGCTGAGGGAAGGAAAGAGGGCTAGGTCATGGGCAAAGAGAGCTGTGTGCCACTTGTGCTGAAATCTGGGAAATAGACGTGCACAGCGTATGATGCAAAAGGGTAATATGGGTTGTCCATATTGAACCGCAGTGGGTAAAGCTCAGTTGGTGGGCTCCGCCCGCCTGCTAGGAGCCCTTGCAGCGATGAAAAAAATCACCAATGGCGGGCTCTGCCCGCCTGCTAAGAGCCATTGCAGTGATGAAATCACCAATGGCGGGCTCCGCCCGCCTTCTAAGAGCCATTGCAGTGATGAAATCACCAATGGCGGGCTCCGCCCGCCTTCTAAGAGCCATTGCAGTGATGAAATTACAAATGGCAATGAGCAATATGCCAGAATGTATGAGTGTGTATAAGGAAGAGGCTTTTATTCTGTAGAGTCCCTGGAGTCTTATTTTGAAAGTCTATCATGGAAGTGCATCTAAAGATGGGTCATGCCCAGCAGTTATATAGAATCAATTTCCAAATGTTAAATCACTGGTTTTCCATGTTATTAGGTGAATAGTTGCTGTATTACAGAGTAAATGGGAGACTTTTATTGTGAAATTTGCTCTGGGTGTGTTTTGAAAAGGTCACTAGAGTCTAATAAAAACAACCTGGAAGAGTTTGGGTCATAATGTTGAGCCATTTGCATCAATTAATGCATTAGTATAATCTAGAGGCTTTTATTTTGTAGGGTCGCTGGAGTCTTATTTTGAAAGTCCAACAGAGTTGTGTTTATAGAAAATGTTCAGACCCGTCAATGATAGTTGATTACTTTCCAATCGTTAAATCACTCTTTTTCCATGTTATTAGGGCAGTAGATGAAGCGGAAATGGGAGGCTTTTATTTTGAAATTTGCTATAGGGTGTGTTTTAAACAGTCTCCTAGAGTCTATTCTCTAAAACGGGGTTGAGTTTGGGTCATAATATTGAGCCATATAGGGCAATAAATATATGTAAAAAATATAGAGGCTTTTATTTTGTAGGGTCCCTGGAGTCTTATTTTGAAAGTCTATCAGTGCTGAGTGGCAAGGGAAGTGTCATGGACAGCAGTCATATAGTATCCATTTCCCAATGTTAAATCAGTCCTTTCACCCTCCATTAGATTAATATGTGCTGTTTAAAACAGCAGAGGTAAAATCTGTTTGAAGCTTGGTAACCTTGACAACGCTTAACGAGCCTCTCACTGACACAGACAACAGCTGCACTCACTATTGGTTTCTTCTTCCCAGGCTTTTTTGTATGGGAAGAACGGCAACGAAAACAAACGACTACTGATCAAAAACCGTATGAGTTATTCAAAAAACATTTTCACCATGAGCATCAGCAATCCTTCGACTCCAAGTATACCAACTTTGGTGTATGTGTGTCATTCAGAACAATATTTATGACGACTTGAAAACACATAGTCTGATTCGTTTCTCTCCCATCTTCAGCTCAAAAAGAATGGAGAAAGGCTGAAACTCATCGACTTTAGGTTGGTCTGGAGGGTTTTTAAGGAAAAGTATTAATCCTACCGTAATTCCGAAGACATTGTGTGAGTCCAGAGGTTTCAGTCTACAAACTGACCAAAAATGGTGACTGTAGCTCCAAATATGTGGCCGTGAGGGCGAGAATAAGATGTTTGATCTTAAAAAAATGGCCGCCTCACACTAAGATTTCAGCAGCTGCACTCTAGCAGGCTGCTGCAGAAGCTAACTGTCAGCTAGCTTCCAGGTGCTTACCCTCCGAACAAACGACTGCTGAGCAAAAACCGTAAAAGATATCTGAAAAATTCTTTCAGTGAAAGCAACATCTATCCTTTGTCTCAGACTGGGGTAACCTTCATATCTGTAGGTCTTTCACAACCCAAAACGAAGCACAAACAAAATGGTTGGCCCACCTGCTCCTCCCTTTGTTTGAACTGCAGGACCTCACTCTCACTCACCTTTTAGCTGCTAAAGCACCCCTCCGAACAAACGACTGCTGAGTAAAAACCGTAAAAGGTGTCTGAAAAATTCTTTTTATCTAAGCGACAGCTATATCTTGTCTTCAATTGGAATAACTTTCATGGCTGTAGGTCATCTACAAACTGAATGGGAAGAGAAAGAAAAAGAAAAAACGTTTCATCACACCTAAGCTTCTAATTGAGCTAGCTGCAGCAGGTCACTGTCACTCAGCTTTCAGGTGCTTAAAATGTCCTCCGAACAAACGACTGTTGAGCAAAAACCGTATGAGTTATTCAAAAAATTTTTTCACCGTGAGCGTCAGTCATCCTTCGACTCCAACTATGCCAACTTTGGTGTATGTGTGTCATTCAGAAAAATATTTATGACGAGTTTAAAACACATAGTCGGATTCGTTTTTCTCCCCTCTTCTGCTCCAAAACCAATGAAAAACGGCTCTGATTTTCATCGACTTTAGGTCGGTCTGGAGGGTTTTTAAGGAAAAGTATTAATCCTACCGTAATTCCGAAGATATTGTGTGGGTCCAGAGATTTCAGTCTACAAACTGACCAAAAATGGTGACTCTAGCTATAAATATGTGGCCGTGAGGGCGAGTTTAAAATGTTTTTTTGTGTTTAAAAAACGCCTGCCTCACACTCTAGCTTTTCAGTTGCTCCACTCTAGCAGGCTGGATTTTGCTAAAACTTTGTGGCGCTTGAGGTCTGATTATACAAAAACCGTAGCAGTTATCAACATACCGTCTTCAGTTTTAAATAGACGAAGGATTTATCTACAAACTGAGCTTCAAACTGTTTTTCTAGGTGAATGTATGCCGACACAGTGAAGTGCTGTTTTTTATGCTTTTTTTTTCCTCTCCCCATTCATTTCCTATGGGATTTTTTTGCGACGTTTTCGCTAATAATTCGCAAACCTTCGGACTAATGAGAAAGTTTTATACAAGCACACATCACCCCATTGGTCCCGACGCGTGTGCCAACTTTGGGCCCGATCCGCCAAACCGTGCGGGACTAGTTACGTGCCGAAGTTTTGGGTATACGGGAGAATTATAATAATAACTAGAAAATTTCTAAAGAAATTTTGAGGGGGGCCACCTACTGCCCGTCTGGGGAACCGGGCCAATACGGCCCTGGCAAGTGACGTCGGGGCTCCCCAGACCAACTGCTTACGCCTTTGAGGGCTGCTGAGGGAAGGAAAGAGGGCAAGTTCATGGGCAAAGAGAGCTGTGTGCCACTTGTGCTGAAATCTGGGAAATAGACGTGCACAGAGTATGATGCACAAGGGTAATATGGGTTGTCCATATTGAAACACAGTGGGTAAAGCCCAGTTGGCGGGCTTCGCCCGCCTGCTAGGAGCCATCTCAGTGAAGAAAAAAATCACCAATGGCGGGCTCTGCCCGCCTTCTAAGAGCCATTGCAGTGATGAAATCACCAATGGCGGGCTCCGCCCGCCTGCTAAGAGCCATTGCAGTGATGTAATCACCTTTGGCGGGCTCCGCCCGCCTGTTACCATTGGCGGGCTCCGCCCGCCTTCTAAGAGCCATTGCAGTGATGAAATCACCAATGGCAATGAGCAATATGCCAGAATGTATGAGTGTGTATAAGGAAGAGGCTTTTATTCTGTAGAGTCCTTGTAGTCTTATTTTGAAAGTCTATCATGAATGTGCATCAAAAGATGGGTCACGCCCAGCAGTGATATAGAATCCATTTCCAAATGTTAAATCACTGGTTTTCCATGTTATTAGGTGAATAGTTGCTGTATTACAGAGTAAATGGGAGACTTTTATTGTGAAATTTGCTCTGGGGTGTGTTTTGAAAAGGTCACTAGAGTCTAATAAAAACAACCTGGAAGAGTTTGGGTCATAATGTTGAGCCATTTGCATCAATTAATGCATTACTATAATCTAGAGGCTTTTATTTTGTAGGGTCCCTGGAGTCTTATTTTGAAAGTCCAACAGAGTTGTGTTTATAGAAAATGTTCAGACCCGTCAATGATAGTTGATTACTTTCCAATCGTTAAATCACTCTTTTTCCATGTTATTAGGGCAGTAGATGAAGCGGAAATGGGAGGCTTTTATTTTGAAATTTGCTATAGGGTGTGTTTTAAACAGTCTCCTAGAGTCTATTCTCTAAAACGGGGTTGAGTTTGGGTCATAATGTTGAGCCATATAGAGCAATAAATATATGTAAAAAATATAGAGGCTTTTATTTTGTAGGGTCCCTGGAGTCTTATTTTGAAAGTCTATCAGTGCTGAGTGGCAAGGGAAGTGTCATGTACAGCAGTCATATAGTATCCATTTCCCAATGTTAAATCAGTCCTTTCACCCTCCATTAGATTAATATGTGCTGTTTAAAACAGCAGAGGTAAAATCTGTTTGAAGCTTGGTAACCTTGACAACGCTTAACGAGCCTCTCACTGACACAGACAACAGCTGCACTCACTATTGGTTTCTTCTTCCCAGGCTTTTTTGTATGGGAAGAACGGCACCGAACAAACGACTACTGATCAAAAACCGTATGAGTTATTCAAAAAACATTTTCACCATGAGCATCAGCAATCCTTCGACTCCAACTATACCAACTTTGGTGTATGTGTGTCATTCAGAAAAATATTTATGACGAGTTGAAAACACATAGTCTGATTCGTTTTTCTCCCATCTTCAGCTCAAAAAGAATGGAGAAAGGCTGAAACTCTCATCCACTTTAGGTTGGTCTGGAGGGTTTTTAAGGCAAAGTATTAATCCTACCGTAATTCCGAAGACATTGTGTGAGTCCAGAGGTTTCAGTCTACAAACTGACCAAAAATGGTGACTGTAGCTCCAAATATGTGGCCGTGAGGGCGAGAATAAGATGTTTGATCTTAAAAAATGGCCGCCTCACACTAAGATTTCAGCAGCTGCACTCTAGCAGGCTGCTGCAGAAGCTAACTGTCAGCTAGCTTCCAGGTGCTTACCCTCCGAACAAACGACTGCTGAGCAAAAACCGTAAAAGATATCTGAAAAATTCTTTCAGTGAAAGCAACATCTATCCTTTGTCTCAGACTGGGGTAACCTTCATGTCTGTAGGTCTTTCACAACCCAAAACGAAGCACAAACAAAATGGTTGGCCCACCTGCTCCTCCCTTTGTTTGAACTGCAGGACCTCACTCTCACTCACCTTTTAGCTGCTAAAGCACCCCTCCGAACAAACGACTGCTGAGTAAAAACCGTAAAAGGTATCTGAAAAATTCTTTTTATCTAAGCGACAGCTATATCTTGTCTTCAATTGGAGTAACTTTCATGGCTGTAGGTCATCTACAAACTGAATGGGAAGAGAAAGAAAAAGAAAAAACGTTTCATCACACCTAAGCTTCTAATTGAGCTAGCTGCAGCAGGTCACTGTCACTCAGCTTTCAGGTGCTTAAAATGTCCTCCGAACAAACGACTGCTGAGCAAAAACCGTATGAGTTATTCAAAAAATTTTTTCACCGTGAGCGTCAGTCATCCTTCGACTCCAACTATGCCAACTTTGGTGTATGTGTGTCATTCAGAAAAATATTTATGACGAGTTTAAAACACATAGTCGGATTCGTTTTTCTCCCCTCTTCTGCTCCAAAACCAATGAAAAACGGCTCTGATTTTCATCGACTTTAGGTCGGTCTGGAGGGTTTTTAAGGAAAAGTATTAATCCTACCGTAATTCCGAAGATATTGTGTGGGTCCAGAGATTTCAGTCTACAAACTGACCAAAAATGGTGACTCTAGCTATAAATATGTGGCCGTGAGGGCGAGTTTAAAATGTTTTTTTGTGTTTAAAAAACGCCTGCCTCACACTCTAGCTTTTCAGTTGCTCCACTCTAGCAGGCTGGATTTTGCTAAAACTTTGTGGCGCTTGAGGTCTGATTATACAAAAACCGTAGCAGTTATCAACATACCGTCTTCAGTTTTAAATAGACGAAGGATTTATCTACAAACTGAGCTTCAAACTGTTTTTCTAGGTGAATGTATGCCGACACAGTGAAGTGCTGTTTTTTATGCTTTTTTTTTCCTCTCCCCATTCATTTCCTATGGGATTTTTTTGCGACGTTTTCGCTAATAATTCGCAAACCTTCGGACTAATGAGAAAGTTTTATACAAGCACACATCACCCCATTGGTCCCGACGCGTGTGCCAACTTTGGGCCCGATCCGCCAAACCGTGCGGGACTAGTTACGCGCCGAAGTTTTGGGTATACGGGAGAATTATAATAATAATAATACGCGGAATAAATATGTGCAATAGTAGTAGGTGGGCCATGCCTTCGGCATGTGGCCCCCCAATAATAATACGCGGAATAAATATGTGCAATAGTAGTAGGTGGGCCATGCCTTCGGCATGTGGCCCCCCAATAATACGCGGAATAAATATGTGCAATAGTAGTAGGTGGGCCATGCCTTCGGCATGTGGCCCCCCAATAATACGCGGAATAAATATGTGCAATAGTAGTAGGTGGGCCATGCCTTCGGCATGTGGCCCCCCAACTAGAAAATTTCTAAAGAAATTTTGAGGGGGGCCACCTACTGCCCGTCTGGGGAACCGGGCCAATACGGCCCTGGCAAGTGACGTCGGGGCTCCCCAGACCAACTGCTTACGCCTTTGAGGGCTGCTGAGGGAAGGAAAGAGGGCAAGTTCATGGGCAAAGAGAGCTGTGTGCCACTTGTGCTGAAATCTGGGAAATAGACGTGCACAGAGTATGATGCACAAGGGTAATATGGGTTGTCCATATTGAAACACAGTGGGTAAAGCCCAGTTGGCGGGCTTCGCCCGCCTGCTAGGAGCCATCTCAGTGAAGAAAAAAATCACCAATGGCGGGCTCTGCCCGCCTTCTAAGAGCCATTGCAGTGATGAAATCACCTGCTAAGAGCCATTGCAGTGATGTAATCACCTTTGGCGGGCTCCGCCCGCCTGTTACCATTGGCGGGCTCCGCCCGCCTTCTAAGAGCCATTGCAGTGATGAAATCACCAATGGCAATGAGCAATATGCCAGAATGTATGAGTGTGTATAAGGAAGAGGCTTTTATTCTGTAGAGTCCTTGTAGTCTTATTTTGAAAGTCTATCATGAATGTGCATCAAAAGATGGGTCACGCCCAGCAGTGATATAGAATCCATTTCCAAATGTTAAATCACTGGTTTTCCATGTTATTAGGTGAATAGTTGCTGTATTACAGAGTAAATGGGAGACTTTTATTGTGAAATTTGCTCTGGGGTGTGTTTTGAAAAGGTCACTAGAGTCTAATAAAAACAACCTGGAAGAGTTTGGGTCATAATGTTGAGCCATTTGCATCAATTAATGCATTACTATAATCTAGAGGCTTTTATTTTGTAGGGTCCCTGGAGTCTTATTTTGAAAGTCCAACAGAGTTGTGTTTATAGAAAATGTTCAGACCCGTCAATGATAGTTGATTACTTTCCAATCGTTAAATCACTCTTTTTCCATGTTATTAGGGCAGTAGATGAAGCGGAAATGGGAGGCTTTTATTTTGAAATTTGCTATAGGGTGTGTTTTAAACAGTCTCCTAGAGTCTATTCTCTAAAACGGGGTTGAGTTTGGGTCATAATGTTGAGCCATATAGAGCAATAAATATATGTAAAAAATATAGAGGCTTTTATTTTGTAGGGTCCCTGGAGTCTTATTTTGAAAGTCTATCAGTGCTGAGTGGCAAGGGAAGTGTCATGTACAGCAGTCATATAGTATCCATTTCCCAATGTTAAATCAGTCCTTTCACCCTCCATTAGATTAATATGTGCTGTTTAAAACAGCAGAGGTAAAATCTGTTTGAAGCTTGGTAACCTTGACAACGCTTAACGAGCCTCTCACTGACACAGACAACAGCTGCACTCACTATTGGTTTCTTCTTCCCAGGCTTTTTTGTATGGGAAGAACGGCACCGAACAAACGACTACTGATCAAAAACCGTATGAGTTATTCAAAAAACATTTTCACCATGAGCATCAGCAATCCTTCGACTCCAACTATACCAACTTTGGTGTATGTGTGTCATTCAGAAAAATATTTATGACGAGTTGAAAACACATAGTCTGATTCGTTTTTCTCCCATCTTCAGCTCAAAAAGAATGGAGAAAGGCTGAAACTCTCATCCACTTTAGGTTGGTCTGGAGGGTTTTTAAGGCAAAGTATTAATCCTACCGTAATTCCGAAGACATTGTGTGAGTCCAGAGGTTTCAGTCTACAAACTGACCAAAAATGGTGACTGTAGCTCCAAATATGTGGCCGTGAGGGCGAGAATAAGATGTTTGATCTTAAAAAAATGGCCGCCTCACACTAAGATTTCAGCAGCTGCACTCTAGCAGGCTGCTGCAGAAGCTAACTGTCAGCTAGCTTCCAGGTGCTTACCCTCCGAACAAACGACTGCTGAGCAAAAACCGTAAAAGATATCTGAAAAATTCTTTCAGTGAAAGCAACATCTATCCTTTGTCTCAGACTGGGGTAACCTTCATGTCTGTAGGTCTTTCACAACCCAAAACGAAGCACAAACAAAATGGTTGGCCCACCTGCTCCTCCCTTTGTTTGAACTGCAGGACCTCACTCTCACTCACCTTTTAGCTGCTAAAGCACCCCTCCGAACAAACGACTGCTGAGTAAAAACCGTAAAAGGTATCTGAAAAATTCTTTTTATCTAAGCGACAGCTATATCTTGTCTTCAATTGGAGTAACTTTCATGGCTGTAGGTCATCTACAAACTGAATGGGAAGAGAAAGAAAAAGAAAAAACGTTTCATCACACCTAAGCTTCTAATTGAGCTAGCTGCAGCAGGTCACTGTCACTCAGCTTTCAGGTGCTTAAAATGTCCTCCGAACAAACGACTGCTGAGCAAAAACCGTATGAGTTATTCAAAAAATTTTTTCACCGTGAGCGTCAGTCATCCTTCGACTCCAACTATGCCAACTTTGGTGTATGTGTGTCATTCAGAAAAATATTTATGACGAGTTTAAAACACATAGTCGGATTCGTTTTTCTCCCCTCTTCTGCTCCAAAACCAATGAAAAACGGCTCTGATTTTCATCGACTTTAGGTCGGTCTGGAGGGTTTTTAAGGAAAAGTATTAATCCTACCGTAATTCCGAAGATATTGTGTGGGTCCAGAGATTTCAGTCTACAAACTGACCAAAAATGGTGACTCTAGCTATAAATATGTGGCCGTGAGGGCGAGTTTAAAATGTTTTTTTGTGTTTAAAAAACGCCTGCCTCACACTCTAGCTTTTCAGTTGCTCCACTCTAGCAGGCTGGATTTTGCTAAAACTTTGTGGCGCTTGAGGTCTGATTATACAAAAACCGTAGCAGTTATCAACATACCGTCTTCAGTTTTAAATAGACGAAGGATTTATCTACAAACTGAGCTTCAAACTGTTTTTCTAGGTGAATGTATGCCGACACAGTGAAGTGCTGTTTTTTATGCTTTTTTTTTCCTCTCCCCATTCATTTCCTATGGGATTTTTTTGCGACGTTTTCGCTAATAATTCGCAAACCTTCGGACTAATGAGAAAGTTTTATACAAGCACACATCACCCCATTGGTCCCGACGCGTGTGCCAACTTTGGGCCCGATCCGCCAAACCGTGCGGGACTAGTTACGCGCCGAAGTTTTGGGTATACGGGAGAATTATAATAACTAGAAAATTTCTAAAGAAATTTTGAGGGGGGCCACCTACTGCCCGTCTGGGGAACCGGGCCAATACGGCCCTGGCAAGTGACGTCGGGGCTCCCCAGACCAACTGCTTACGCCTTTGAGGGCTGCTGAGGGAAGGAAAGAGGGCAAGTTCATGGGCAAAGAGAGCTGTGTGCCACTTGTGCTGAAATCTGGGAAATAGACGTGCACAGCGTATGATGCACAAGGGTAATATGGGTTGTCCATATTGAAACACAGTGGGTAAAGCCCAGTTGGCGGGCTTCGCCCGCCTGCTAGGAGCCATCTCAGTGAAGAAAAAAATCACCAATGGCGGGCTCTGCCCGCCTTCTAAGAGCCATTGCAGTGATGAAATCACCAATGGCGGGCTCTGCCCGCCTGCTAAGAGCCATTGCAGTGATGTAATCACCTTTGGCGGGCTCCGCCCGCCTGTTACCATTGGTGGGCTCCGCCCGCCTTCTAAGAGCCATTGCAGTGATGAAATCACCAATGGCAATGAGCAATATGCCAGAATGTATGAGTGTGTATAAGGAAGAGGCTTTTATTCTGTAGAGTCCTTGTAGTCTTATTTTGAAAGTCTATCATGAATGTGCATCAAAAGATGGGTCACGCCCAGCAGTGATATAGAATCCATTTCCAAATGTTAAATCACTGGTTTTCCATGTTATTAGGTGAATAGTTGCTGTATTACAGAGTAAATGGGAGACTTTTATTGTGAAATTTGCTCTGGGGTGTGTTTTGAAAAGGTCACTAGAGTCTAATAAAAACAACCTGGAAGAGTTTGGGTCATAATGTTGAGCCATTTGCATCAATTAATGCATTAGTATAATCTAGAGGCTTTTATTTTGTAGGGTCCCTGGAGTCTTATTTTGAAAGTCCAACAGAGTTGTGTTTATAGAAAATGTTCAGACCCGTCAATGATAGTTGATTACTTTCCAATCGTTAAATCACTCTTTTTCCATGTTATTAGGGCAGTAGATGAAGCGGAAATGGGAGGCTTTTATTTTGAAATTTGCTATAGGGTGTGTTTTAAACAGTCTCCTAGAGTCTATTCTCTAAAACGGGGTTGAGTTTGGGTCATAATGTTGAGCCATATAGGGCAATAAATATATATAAAAAATATAGAGGCTTTTATTTTGTAGGGTCCCTGGAGTCTTATTTTGAAAGTCTATCAGTGCTGAGTGGCAAGGGAAGTGTCATGGACAGCAGTCATATAGTATCCATTTCCCAATGTTAAATCAGTCCTTTCACCCTCCATTAGATTAATATGTGCTGTTTAAAACAGCAGAGGTAAAATCTGTTTGAAGCTTGGTAACCTTGACAACGCTTAAGGAGCCTCTCACTGACACAGACAACAGCTGCACTCACTATTGGTTTCTTCTTCCCAGGCTTTTTTGTATGGGAAGAACGGCACCGAACAAACGACTACTGATCAAAAACCGTATGAGTTATTCAAAAAACATTTTCACCATGAGCATCAGCAATCCTTCGACTCCAACTATACCAACTTTGGTGTATGTGTGTCATTCAGAAAAATATTTATGACGACTTGAAGACACATAGTCTGATTCGTTTCTCTCCCATCTTCAGCTCAAAAAGAATAGAGAAAGGCTGAAACTCTCATCGACTTTAGGTTGGTCTGGAGGGTTTTTAAGGAAAAGTATTAATCCTACCGTAATTCCGAAGACATTGTGTGAGTCCAGAGGTTTCAGTCTACAAACTGACCAAAAATGGTGACTGTAGCTCCAAATATGTGGCCGTGAGGGCGAGAATAAGATGTTTGATCTTAAAAAAATGGCCGCCTCACACTAAGATTTCAGCAGCTGCACTCTAGCAGGCTGCTGCAGAAGCTAACTGTCAGCTAGCTTCCAGGTGCTTAACCTCCGAACAAACGACTGCTGAGCAAAAACCGTAAAAGGTATCTGAAAAATTCTTTCAGTGAAAGCAACATCTATCCTTTGTCTCAGACTGGGGTAACCTTCATGTCTGTAGGTCTTTCACAACCCAAAACGAAGCACAAACAAAATGGTTGGCCCACCTGCTCCTCCCTTTGTTTGAACTGCAGGACCTCACTCTCACTCACCTTTTAGCTGCTAAAGCACCCCTCCGAACAAACGACTGCTGAGTAAAAACCGTAAAAGGTATCTGAAAAATTCTTTTTATCTAAGCGACAGCTATATCTTGTCTTCAATTGGAGTAACTTTCATGGCTGTAGGTCATCTACAAACTGAATGGGAAGAGAAAGAAAAAGAAAAAACGTTTCATCACACCTAAGCTTCTAATTGAGCTAGCTGCAGCAGGTCACTCTCACTCAGCTTTCAGGTGCTTAAAATGTCCTCCGAACAAACGACTGCTGAGCAAAAACCGTATGAGTTATTCAAAAAATTTTTTCACCGTGAGCGTCAGTCATCCTTCGACTCCAACTATGCCAACTTTGGTGTATGTGTGTCATTCAGAAAAATATTTATGACGAGTTTAAAACACATAGTCTGATTCGTTTTTCTCCCCTCTTCTGCTCCAAAACCAATGAAAAACGGCTCTGATTTTCATCGACTTTAGGTCGGTCTGGAGGGTTTTTAAGGAAAAGTATTAATCCTACCGTAATTCCGAAGATATTGTGTGGGTCCAGAGATTTCAGTCTACAAACTGACCAAAAATGGTGACTCTAGCTATAAATATGTGGCCGTGAGGGCGAGTTTAAAATGTTTTTTTGTGTTTAAAAAACGCCTGCCTCACACTCTAGCTTTTCAGTTGCTCCACTCTAGCAGGCTGGATTTTGCTAAAACTTTGTGGCGCTTGAGGTCTGATTATACAAAAACCGTAGCAGTTATCAACATACCGTCTTCAGTTTTAAATAGACGAAGGATTTATCTACAAACTGAGCTTCAAACTGTTTTTCTAGGTGAATGTATGCCGACACAGTGAAGTGCTGTTTTTTATGCTTTTTTTTTCCTCTCCCCATTCATTTCCTATGGGATTTTTTTGCGACGTTTTCGCTAATAATTCGCAAACCTTCGGACTAATGAGAAAGTTTTATACAAGCACACATCACCCCATTGGTCCCGACGCGTGTGCCAACTTTGGGCCCGATCCGCCAAACCGTGCGGGACTAGTTACGCGCCGAAGTTTTGGGTATACGGGAGAATTATAATAATAATAATAATACGCGGAATAAATATGTGCAATAGTAGTAGGTGGGCCATGCCTTCGGCATGTGGCCCCCCAACTAGAAAATTTCTAAAGAAATTTTGAGGGGGGCCACCTACTGCCCGTCTGGGGAACCGGGCCAATACGGCCCTGGCAAGTGACGTCGGGGCTCCCCAGACCAACTGCTTACGCCTTTGAGGGCTGCTGAGGGAAGGAAAGAGGGCAAGTTCATGGGCAAAGAGAGCTGTGTGCCACTTGTGCTGAAATCTGGGAAATAGACGTGCACAGCGTATGATGCACAAGGGTAATATGGGTTGTCCATATTGAAACACAGTGGGTAAAGCCCAGTTGGCGGGCTTCGCCCGCCTGCTAGGAGCCATCTCAGTGAAGAAAAAAATCACCAATGGCGGGCTCTGCCCGCCTTCTAAGAGCCATTGCAGTGATGAAATCACCAATGGCGGGCTCCGCCCGCCTGCTAAGAGCCATTGCAGTGATGTAATCACCTTTGGCGGGCTCCGCCCGCCTGTTACCATTGGCGGGCTCCGCCCGCCTTCTAAGAGCCATTGCAGTGATGAAATCACCAATGGCAATGAGCAATATGCCAGAATGTATGAGTGTGTATAAGGAAGAGGCTTTTATTCTGTAGAGTCCTTGTAGTCTTATTTTGAAAGTCTATCATGAATGTGCATCAAAAGATGGGTCACGCCCAGCAGTGATATAGAATCCATTTCCAAATGTTAAATCACTGGTTTTCCATGTTATTAGGTGAATAGTTGCTGTATTACAGAGTAAATGGGAGACTTTTATTGTGAAATTTGCTCTGGGGTGTGTTTTGAAAAGGTCACTAGAGTCTAATAAAAACAACCTGGAAGAGTTTGGGTCATAATGTTGAGCCATTTGCATCAATTAATGCATTAGTATAATCTAGAGGCTTTTATTTTGTAGGGTCCCTGGAGTCTTATTTTGAAAGTCCAACAGAGTTGTGTTTATAGAAAATGTTCAGACCCGTCAATGATAGTTGATTACTTTCCAATCGTTAAATCACTCTTTTTCCATGTTATTAGGGCAGTAGATGAAGCGGAAATGGGAGGCTTTTATTTTGAAATTTGCTATAGGGTGTGTTTTAAACAGTCTCCTAGAGTCTATTCTCTAAAACGGGGTTGAGTTTGGGTCATAATGTTGAGCCATATAGGGCAATAAATATATGTAAAAAATATAGAGGCTTTTATTTTGTAGGGTCCCTGGAGTCTTATTTTGAAAGTCTATCAGTGCTGAGTGGCAAGGGAAGTGTCATGGACAGCAGTCATATAGTATCCATTTCCCAATGTTAAATCAGTCCTTTCACCCTCCATTAGATTAATATGTGCTGTTTAAAACAGCAGAGGTAAAATCTGTTTGAAGCTTGGTAACCTTGACAACGCTTAACGAGCCTCTCACTGACACAGACAACAGCTGCACTCACTATTGGTTTCTTCTTCCCAGGCTTTTTTGTATGGGAAGAACGGCACCGAACAAACGACTACTGATCAAAAACCGTATGAGTTATTCAAAAAACATTTTCACCATGAGCATCAGCAATCCTTCGACTCCAACTATACCAACTTTGGTGTATGTGTGTCATTCAGAAAAATATTTATGACCAGTTGAAAACACATAGTCTGATTCGTTTCTCTCCCATCTTCAGCTCAAAAAGAATAGAGAAAGGCTGAAACTCTCATCGACTTTAGGTTGGTCTGGAGGGTTTTTAAGGAAAAGTATTAATCCTACCGTAATTCCGAAGACATTGTGTGAGTCCAGAGGTTTCAGTCTACAAACTGACCAAAAATGGTGACTGTAGCTCCAAATATGTGGCCGTGAGGGCGAGAATAAGATGTTTGATCTTAAAAAAATGGCCGCCTCACACTAAGATTTCAGCAGCTGCACTCTAGCAGGCTGCTGCAGAAGCTAACTGTCAGCTAGCTTCCAGGTGCTTACCCTCCGAACAAACGACTGCTGAGCAAAAACCGTAAAAGGTATCTGAAAAATTCTTTAAGTGAAAGCAACATCTATCCTTTGTCTCAGACTGGGGTAACCTTCATGTCTGTAGGTCTTTCACAACCCAAAACGAAGCACAAACAAAATGGTTGGCCCACCTGCTCCTCCCTTTGTTTGAACTGCAGGACCTCACTCTCACTGACCTTTTAGCTGCTAAAGCACCCCTCCGAACAAACGACTGCTGAGTAAAAACCGTAAAAGGTATCTGAAAAATTCTTTTTATCTAAGCGACAGCTATATCTTGTCTTCAATTGGAGTAACTTTCATGGCTGTAGGTCATCTACAAACTGAATGGGAAGAGAAAGAAAAAGAAAAAACGTTTCATCACACCTAAGCTTCTAATTGAGCTAGCTGCAGCAGGTCACTGTCACTCAGCTTTCAGGTGCTTAAAATGTCCTCCGAACAAACGACTGCTGAGCAAAAACCGTATGAGTTATTCAAAAAAATTTTTCACCGTGAGCGTCAGTCATCCTTCGACTCCAACTATGCCAACTTTGGTGTATGTGTGTCATTCAGAAAAATATTTATGACGACTTTAAAACACATAGTCTGATTCGTTTTTCTCCCCTCTTCTGCTCCAAAACCAATGAAAAACGGCTCTGATTTTCATCGACTTTAGGTCGGTCTGGAGGGTTTTTAAGGAAAAGTATTAATCCTACCGTAATTCCGAAGATATTGTGTGGGTCCAGAGATTTCAGTCTACAAACTGACCAAAAATGGTGACTCTAGCTATAAATATGTGGCCGTGAGGGCGAGTTTAAAATGTTTTTTTGTGTTTAAAAAACGCCTGCCTCACACTCTAGCTTTTCAGTTGCTCCACTCTAGCAGGCTGGATTTTGCTAAAACTTTGTGGCGCTTGAGGTCTGATTATACAAAAACCGTAGCAGTTATCAACATACCATCTTCAGTTTTAAATAGACGAAGGATTTATCTACAAACTGAGCTTCAAACTGTTTTTCTAGGTGAATGTATGCCGACACAGTGAAGTGCTGTTTTTTATGCTTTTTTTTTCCTCTCCCCATTCATTTCCTATGGGATTTTTTTGCGACGTTTTCGCTAATAATTCGCAAACCTTCGGACTAATGAGAAAGTTTTATACAAGCACACATCACCCCATTGGTCCCGACGCGTGTGCCAACTTTGGGCCCGATCCGCCAAACCGTGCGGGACTAGTTACGTGCCGAAGTTTTGGGTATACGGGAGAATTATAATAATAACTAGAAAATTTCTAAAGAAATTTTGAGGGGGGCCACCTACTGCCCGTCTGGGGAACCGGGCCAATACGGCCCTGGCAAGTGACGTCGGGGCTCCCCAGACCAACTGCTTACGCCTTTGAGGGCTGCTGAGGGAAGGAAAGAGGGCAAGTTCATGGGCAAAGAGAGCTGTGTGCCACTTGTGCTGAAATCTGGGAAATAGACGTGCACAGAGTATGATGCACAAGGGTAATATGGGTTGTCCATATTGAAACACAGTGGGTAAAGCCCAGTTGGCGGGCTTCGCCCGCCTGCTAGGAGCCATCTCAGTGAAGAAAAAAATCACCAATGGCGGGCTCTGCCCGCCTTCTAAGAGCCATTGCAGTGATGAAATCACCAATGGCGGGCTCCGCCCGCCTGCTAAGAGCCATTGCAGTGATGTAATCACCTTTGGCGGGCTCCGCCCGCCTGTTACCATTGGCGGGCTCCGCCCGCCTTCTAAGAGCCATTGCAGTGATGAAATCACCAATGGCAATGAGCAATATGCCAGAATGTATGAGTGTGTATAAGGAAGAGGCTTTTATTCTGTAGAGTCCTTGTAGTCTTATTTTGAAAGTCTATCATGAATGTGCATCAAAAGATGGGTCACGCCCAGCAGTGATATAGAATCCATTTCCAAATGTTAAATCACTGGTTTTCCATGTTATTAGGTGAATAGTTGCTGTATTACAGAGTAAATGGGAGACTTTTATTGTGAAATTTGCTCTGGGGTGTGTTTTGAAAAGGTCACTAGAGTCTAATAAAAACAACCTGGAAGAGTTTGGGTCATAATGTTGAGCCATTTGCATCAATTAATGCATTACTATAATCTAGAGGCTTTTATTTTGTAGGGTCCCTGGAGTCTTATTTTGAAAGTCCAACAGAGTTGTGTTTATAGAAAATGTTCAGACCCGTCAATGATAGTTGATTACTTTCCAATCGTTAAATCACTCTTTTTCCATGTTATTAGGGCAGTAGATGAAGCGGAAATGGGAGGCTTTTATTTTGAAATTTGCTACAGGGTGTGTTTTAAACAGTCTCCTAGAGTCTATTCTCTAAAACGGGGTTGAGTTTGGGTCATAATGTTGAGCCATATAGGGCAATAAATATATGTAAAAAATATAGAGGCTTTTATTTTGTAGGGTCCCTGGAGTCTTATTTTGAAAATCTATCAGTGCTGAGTGGCAAGGGAAGTGTCATGGACAGCAGTCATATAGTATCCATTTCCCAATGTTAAATCAGTCCTTTCACCCTCCATTAGATTAATATGTGCTGTTTAAAACAGCAGAGGTAAAATCTGTTTGAAGCTTGGTAACCTTGACAACGCTTAACGAGCCTCTCACTGACACAGACAACAGCTGCACTCACTATTGGTTTCTTCTTCCCAGGCTTTTTTGTATGGGAAGAACGGCACCGAACAAACGACTACTGATCAAAAACCGTATGAGTTATTCAAAAAACATTTTCACCATGAGCATCAGCAATCCTTCGACTCCAACTATACCAACTTTGGTGTATGTGTGTCATTCAGAAAAATATTTATGACGAGTTGAAAACACATAGTCTGATTCGTTTTTCTCCCATCTTCAGCTCAAAAAGAATGGAGAAAGGCTGAAACTCTCATCCACTTTAGGTTGGTCTGGAGGGTTTTTAAGGCAAAGTATTAATCCTACCGTAATTCCGAAGACATTGTGTGAGTCCAGAGGTTTCAGTCTACAAACTGACCAAAAATGGTGACTGTAGCTCCAAATATGTGGCCGTGAGGGCGAGAATAAGATGTTTGATCTTAAAAAATGGCCGCCTCACACTAAGATTTCAGCAGCTGCACTCTAGCAGGCTGCTGCAGAAGCTAACTGTCAGCTAGCTTCCAGGTGCTTACCCTCCGAACAAACGACTGCTGAGCAAAAACCGTAAAAGATATCTGAAAAATTCTTTCAGTGAAAGCAACATCTATCCTTTGTCTCAGACTGGGGTAACCTTCATGTCTGTAGGTCTTTCACAACCCAAAACGAAGCACAAACAAAATGGTTGGCCCACCTGCTCCTCCCTTTGTTTGAACTGCAGGACCTCACTCTCACTCACCTTTTAGCTGCTAAAGCACCCCTCCGAACAAACGACTGCTGAGTAAAAACCGTAAAAGGTATCTGAAAAATTCTTTTTATCTAAGCGACAGCTATATCTTGTCTTCAATTGGAGTAACTTTCATGGCTGTAGGTCATCTACAACCTGAATGGGAAGAGAAAGAAAAAGAAAAAACGTTTTGTCACACCTGATCTTCTAATTGAGCTAGCTGCAGCAGGACACTCTCCCCCAGCTTTCAGCTGCTTAAAATGTCCTCCGAACAAACGACTGCTGAGCAAAAACCGTATGAGTTATTCAAAATATTTTTTCACCGTGAGCGTCAGCCATCCTTCGACTCCAACTATGCCAACTTTGGTGTATGTGTGTCATTCAGAAAAATATTTATGACGAGTTTAAAACACATAGTCTGATTCGTTTTTCTCCCCTCTTCTGCTCCAAAACCAATGAAAAACGGCTCTGATTTTCATCGACTTTAGGTCGGTCTGGAGGGTTTTTAAGGAAAAGTATTAATCCTACCGTAATTCCGAAGATATTGTGTGGGTCCAGAGATTTCAGTCTACAAACTGACCAAAAATGGTGACTCTAGCTATAAATATGTGGCCGTGAGGGCGAGTTTAAAATGTTTTTTTGTGTTTAAAAAACGCCTGCCTCACACTCTAGCTTTTCAGTTGCTCCACTCTAGCAGGCTGGATTTTGCTAAAACTTTGTGGCGCTTGAGGTCTGATTATACAAAAACCGTAGCAGTTATCAACATACCGTCTTCAGTTTTAAATAGACGAAGGATTTATCTACAAACTGAGCTTCAAACTGTTTTTCTAGGTGAATGTATGCCGACACAGTGAAGTGCTGTTTTTTATGCTTTTTTTTTCCTCTCCCCATTCATTTCCTATGGGATTTTTTTGCGACGTTTTCGCTAATAATTCGCAAACCTTCGGACTAATGAGAAAGTTTTATACAAGCACACATCACCCCATTGGTCCCGACGCGTGTGCCAACTTTGGGCCCGATCCGCCAAACCGTGCGGGACTAGTTACGTGCCGAAGTTTTGGGTATACGGGAGAATTATAATAATAATAATAATACGCGGAATAAATATGTGCAATAGTAGTAGGTGGGCCATGCCTTCGGCATGTGGCCCCCCAATAATACGCGGAATAAATATGTGCAATAGTAGTAGGTGGGCCATGCCTTCGGCATGTGGCCCCCCAATAACTAGAAAATTTCTAAAGAAATTTTGAGGGGGGCCACCTACTGCCCGTCTGGGGAACCGGGCCAATACGGCCCTGGCAAGTGACGTCGGGGCTCCCCAGACCAACTGCTTACGCCTTTGAGGGCTGCTGAGGGAAGGAAAGAGGGCAAGTTCATGGGCAAAGAGAGCTGTGTGCCACTTGTGCTGAAATCTGGGAAATAGACGTGCACAGAGTATGATGCACAAGGGTAATATGGGTTGTCCATATTGAAACACAGTGGGTAAAGCCCAGTTGGCGGGCTTCGCCCGCCTGCTAGGAGCCATCTCAGTGAAGAAAAAAATCACCAATGGCGGGCTCTGCCCGCCTTCTAAGAGCCATTGCAGTGATGAAATCACCAATGGCGGGCTCCGCCCGCCTGCTAAGAGCCATTGCAGTGATGTAATCACCTTTGGCGGGCTCCGCCCGCCTGTTACCATTGGCGGGCTCCGCCCGCCTTCTAAGAGCCATTGCAGTGATGAAATCACCAATGGCAATGAGCAATATGCCAGAATGTATGAGTGTGTATAAGGAAGAGGCTTTTATTCTGTAGAGTCCTTGTAGTCTTATTTTGAAAGTCTATCATGAATGTGCATCAAAAGATGGGTCACGCCCAGCAGTGATATAGAATCCATTTCCAAATGTTAAATCACTGGTTTTCCATGTTATTAGGTGAATAGTTGCTGTATTACAGAGTAAATGGGAGACTTTTATTGTGAAATTTGCTCTGGGGTGTGTTTTGAAAAGGTCACTAGAGTCTAATAAAAACAACCTGGAAGAGTTTGGGTCATAATGTTGAGCCATTTGCATCAATTAATGCATTACTATAATCTAGAGGCTTTTATTTTGTAGGGTCCCTGGAGTCTTATTTTGAAAGTCCAACAGAGTTGTGTTTATAGAAAATGTTCAGACCCGTCAATGATAGTTGATTACTTTCCAATCGTTAAATCACTCTTTTTCCATGTTATTAGGGCAGTAGATGAAGCGGAAATGGGAGGCTTTTATTTTGAAATTTGCTATAGGGTGTGTTTTAAACAGTCTCCTAGAGTCTATTCTCTAAAACGGGGTTGAGTTTGGGTCATAATGTTGAGCCATATAGAGCAATAAATATATGTAAAAAATATAGAGGCTTTTATTTTGTAGGGTCCCTGGAGTCTTATTTTGAAAGTCTATCAGTGCTGAGTGGCAAGGGAAGTGTCATGTACAGCAGTCATATAGTATCCATTTCCCAATGTTAAATCAGTCCTTTCACCCTCCATTAGATTAATATGTGCTGTTTAAAACAGCAGAGGTAAAATCTGTTTGAAGCTTGGTAACCTTGACAACGCTTAACGAGCCTCTCACTGACACAGACAACAGCTGCACTCACTATTGGTTTCTTCTTCCCAGGCTTTTTTGTATGGGAAGAACGGCACCGAACAAACGACTACTGATCAAAAACCGTATGAGTTATTCAAAAAACATTTTCACCATGAGCATCAGCAATCCTTCGACTCCAACTATACCAACTTTGGTGTATGTGTGTCATTCAGAAAAATATTTATGACGAGTTGAAAACACATAGTCTGATTCGTTTTTCTCCCATCTTCAGCTCAAAAAGAATGGAGAAAGGCTGAAACTCTCATCCACTTTAGGTTGGTCTGGAGGGTTTTTAAGGCAAAGTATTAATCCTACCGTAATTCCGAAGACATTGTGTGAGTCCAGAGGTTTCAGTCTACAAACTGACCAAAAATGGTGACTGTAGCTCCAAATATGTGGCCGTGAGGGCGAGAATAAGATGTTTGATCTTAAAAAATGGCCGCCTCACACTAAGATTTCAGCAGCTGCACTCTAGCAGGCTGCTGCAGAAGCTAACTGTCAGCTAGCTTCCAGGTGCTTACCCTCCGAACAAACGACTGCTGAGCAAAAACCATAAAAGATATCTGAAAAATTCTTTCAGTGAAAGCAACATCTATCCTTTGTCTCAGACTGGGGTAACCTTCATGTCTGTAGGTCTTTCACAACCCAAAACGAAGCACAAACAAAATGGTTGGCCCACCTGCTCCTCCCTTTGTTTGAACTGCAGGACCTCACTCTCACTCACCTTTTAGCTGCTAAAGCACCCCTCCGAACAAACGACTGCTGAGTAAAAACCGTAAAAGGTATCTGAAAAATTCTTTTTATCTAAGCGACAGCTATATCTTGTCTTCAATTGGAGTAACTTTCATGGCTGTAGGTCATCTACAAACTGAATGGGAAGAGAAAGAAAAAGAAAAAACGTTTCATCACACCTAAGCTTCTAATTGAGCTAGCTGCAGCAGGTCACTGTCACTCAGCTTTCAGGTGCTTAAAATGTCCTCCGAACAAACGACTGCTGAGCAAAAACCGTATGAGTTATTCAAAAAATTTTTTCACCGTGAGCGTCAGTCATCCTTCGACTCCAACTATGCCAACTTTGGTGTATGTGTGTCATTCAGAAAAATATTTATGACGAGTTTAAAACACATAGTCGGATTCGTTTTTCTCCCCTCTTCTGCTCCAAAACCAATGAAAAACGGCTCTGATTTTCATCGACTTTAGGTCGGTCTGGAGGGTTTTTAAGGAAAAGTATTAATCCTACCGTAATTCCGAAGATATTGTGTGGGTCCAGAGATTTCAGTCTACAAACTGACCAAAAATGGTGACTCTAGCTATAAATATGTGGCCGTGAGGGCGAGTTTAAAATGTTTTTTTTGTGTTTAAAAAACGCCTGCCTCACACTCTAGCTTTTCAGTTGCTCCACTCTAGCAGGCTGGATTTTGCTAAAACTTTGTGGCGCTTGAGGTCTGATTATACAAAAACCGTAGCAGTTATCAACATACCGTCTTCAGTTTTAAATAGACGAAGGATTTATCTACAAACTGAGCTTCAAACTGTTTTTCTAGGTGAATGTATGCCGACACAGTGAAGTGCTGTTTTTTATGCTTTTTTTTTCCTCTCCCCATTCATTTCCTATGGGATTTTTTTGCGACGTTTTCGCTAATAATTCGCAAACCTTCGGACTAATGAGAAAGTTTTATACAAGCACACATCACCCCATTGGTCCCGACGCGTGTGCCAACTTTGGGCCCGATCCGCCAAACCGTGCGGGACTAGTTACGCGCCGAAGTTTTGGGTATACGGGAGAATTATAATAACTAGAAAATTTCTAAAGAAATTTTGAGGGGGGCCACCTACTGCCCGTCTGGGGAACCGGGCCAATACGGCCCTGGCAAGTGACGTCGGGGCTCCCCAGACCAACTGCTTACGCCTTTGAGGGCTGCTGAGGGAAGGAAAGAGGGCAAGTTCATGGGCAAAGAGAGCTGTGTGCCACTTGTGCTGAAATCTGGGAAATAGACGTGCACAGCGTATGATGCACAAGGGTAATATGGGTTGTCCATATTGAAACACAGTGGGTAAAGCCCAGTTGGCGGGCTTCGCCCGCCTGCTAGGAGCCATCTCAGTGAAGAAAAAAATCACCAATGGCGGGCTCTGCCCGCCTTCTAAGAGCCATTGCAGTGATGAAATCACCAATGGCGGGCTCCGCCCGCCTGCTAAGAGCCATTGCAGTGATGAAATCACCAATGGCAATGAGCAATATGCCAGAATGTATGAGTGTGTATAAGGAAGAGGCTTTTATTCTGTAGAGTCCTTGTAGTCTTATTTTGAAAGTCTATCATGAATGTGCATCAAAAGATGGGTCACGCCCAGCAGTGATATAGAATCCATTTCCAAATGTTAAATCACTGGTTTTCCATGTTATTAGGTGAATAGTTGCTGTATTACAGAGTAAATGGGAGACTTTTATTGTGAAATTTGCTCTGGGTGTGTTTTGAAAAGGTCACTAGAGTCTAATAAAAACAACCTGGAAGAGTTTGGGTCATAATGTTGAGCCATTTGCATCAATTAATGCATTAGTATAATCTAGAGGCTTTTATTTTGTAGGGTCCCTGGAGTCTTATTTTGAAAGTCCAACAGAGTTGTGTTTATAGAAAATGTTCAGACCCGTCAATGATAGTTGATTACTTTCCAATCGTTAAATCACTCTTTTTCCATGTTATTAGGGCAGTAGATGAAGCGGAAATGGGAGGCTTTTATTTTGAAATTTGCTACAGGGTGTGTTTTAAACAGTCTCCTAGAGTCTATTCTCTAAAACGGGGTTGAGTTTGGGTCATAATGTTGAGCCATATAGGGCAATAAATATATGTAAAAAATATAGAGGCTTTTATTTTGTAGGGTCCCTGGAGTCTTATTTTGAAAGTCTATCAGTGCTGAGTGGCAAGGGAAGTGTCATGGACAGCAGTCATATAGTATCCATTTCCCAATGTTAAATCAGTCCTTTCACCCTCCATTAGATTAATATGTGCTGTTTAAAACAGCAGAGGTAAAATCTGTTTGAAGCTTGGTAACCTTGACAACGCTTAACGAGCCTCTCACTGACACAGACAACAGCTGCACTCACTATTGGTTTCTTCTTCCCAGGCTTTTTTGTATGGGAAGAACGGCACCGAACAAACGACTACTGATCAAAAACCGTATGAGTTATTCAAAAAACATTTTCACCATGAGCATCAGCAATCCTTCGACTCCAACTATACCAACTTTGGTGTATGTGTGTCATTCAGAAAAATATTTATGACGAGTTGAAAACACATAGTCTGATTCGTTTCTCTCCCATCTTCAGCTCAAAAAGAATAGAGAAAGGCTGAAACTCTCATCGACTTTAGGTTGGTCTGGACGGTTTTTAAGGAAAAGTATTAATCCTACCGTAATTCCGAAGACATTGTGTGAGTCCAGAGGTTTCAGTCTACAAACTGACCAAAAATGGTGACTGTAGCTCCAAATATGTGGCCGTGAGGGCGAGAATAAGATGTTTGATCTTAAAAGAATGGCCGCCTCACACTAAGATTTCAGCAGCTGCACTCTAGCAGGCTGCTGCAGAAGCTAACTGTCAGCTAGCTTCCAGGTGCTTACCCTCCGAACAAACGACTGCTGAGCAAAAACCGTAAAAGATATCTGAAAAATTCTTTCAGTGAAAGCAACATCTATCCTTTGTCTCAGACTGGGGTAACCTTCATGTCTGTAGGTCTTTCACAACCCAAAACGAAGCACAAACAAAATGGTTGGCCCACCTGCTCCTCCCTTTGTTTGAACTGCAGGACCTCACTCTCACTCACCTTTTAGCTGCTAAAGCACCCCTCCGAACAAACGACTGCTGAGTAAAAACCGTAAAAGGTATCTGAAAAATTATTTTTATCTAAGCGACAGCTATATCTTGTCTTCAATTGGAGTAACTTTCATGGCTGTAGGTCATCTACAACCTGAATGGGAAGAGAAAGAAAAAGAAAAAACGTTTTGTCACACCTGATCTTCTAATTGAGCTAGCTGCAGCAGGACACTCTCCCCCAGCTTTCAGCTGCTTAAAATGTCCTCCGAACAAACGACTGCTGAGCAAAAACCGTATGAGTTATTCAAAATATTTTTTCACCGTGAGCGTCAGCCATCCTTCGACTCCAACTATGCCAACTTTGGTGTATGTGTGTCATTCAGAAAAATATTTATGACGAGTTTAAAACACATAGTCTGATTCGTTTTTCTCCCCTCTTCTGCTCCAAAACCAATGAAAAACGGCTCTGATTTTCATCGACTTTAGGTCGGTCTGGAGGGTTTTTAAGGAAAAGTATTAATCCTACCGTAATTCCGAAGATATTGTGTGGGTCCAGAGATTTCAGTCTACAAACTGACCAAAAATGGTGACTCTAGCTATAAATATGTGGCCGTGAGGGCGAGTTTAAAATGTTTTTTTGTGTTTAAAAAACGCCTGCCTCACACTCTAGCTTTTCAGTTGCTCCACTCTAGCAGGCTGGATTTTGCTAAAACTTTGTGGCGCTTGAGGTCTGATTATACAAAAACCGTAGCAGTTATCAACATACCGTCTTCAGTTTTAAATAGACGAAGGATTTATCTACAAACTGAGCTTCAAACTGTTTTTCTAGGTGAATGTATGCCGACACAGTGAAGTGCTGTTTTTTATGCTTTTTTTTTCCTCTCCCCATTCATTTCCTATGGGATTTTTTTGCGACGTTTTCGCTAATAATTCGCAAACCTTCGGACTAATGAGAAAGTTTTATACAAGCACACATCACCCCATTGGTCCCGACGCGTGTGCCAACTTTGGGCCCGATCCGCCAAACCGTGCGGGACTAGTTACGTGCCGAAGTTTTGGGTATACGGGAGAATTATAATAACTAGAAAATTTCTAAAGAAATTTTGAGGGGGGCCACCTACTGCCCGTCTGGGGAACCGGGCCAATACGGCCCTGGCAAGTGACGTCGGGGCTCCCCAGACCAACTGCTTACGCCTTTGAGGGCTGCTGAGGGAAGGAAAGAGGGCAAGTTCATGGGCAAAGAGAGCTGTGTGCCACTTGTGCTGAAATCTGGGAAATAGACGTGCACAGCGTATGATGCACAAGGGTAATATGGGTTGTCCATATTGAAACACAGTGGGTAAAGCCCAGTTGGCGGGCTTCGCCCGCCTGCTAGGAGCCATCTCAGTGAAGAAAAAAATCACCAATGGCGGGCTCTGCCCGCCTTCTAAGAGCCATTGCAGTGATGAAATCACCAATGGCGGGCTCCGCCCGCCTGCTAAGAGCCATTGCAGTGATGTAATCACCTTTGGCGGGCTCCGCCCGCCTGTTACCATTGGCGGGCTCCGCCCGCCTTCTAAGAGCCATTGCAGTGATGAAATCACCAATGGCAATGAGCAATATGCCAGAATGTATGAGTGTGTATAAGGAAGAGGCTTTTATTCTGTAGAGTCCTTGTAGTCTTATTTTGAAAGTCTATCATGAATGTGCATCAAAAGATGGGTCACGCCCAGCAGTGATATAGAATCCATTTCCAAATGTTAAATCACTGGTTTTCCATGTTATTAGGTGAATAGTTGCTGTATTACAGAGTAAATGGGAGACTTTTATTGTGAAATTTGCTCTGGGGTGTGTTTTGAAAAGGTCACTAGAGTCTAATAAAAACAACCTGGAAGAGTTTGGGTCATAATGTTGAGCCATTTGCATCAATTAATGCATTACTATAATCTAGAGGCTTCTATTTTGTAGGGTCCCTGGAGTCTTATTTTGAAAGTCCAACAGAGTTGTGTTTATAGAAAATGTTCAGACCCGTCAATGATAGTTGATTACTTTCCAATCGTTAAATCACTCTTTTTCCATGTTATTAGGGCAGTAGATGAAGCGGAAATGGGAGGCTTTTATTTTGAAATTTGCTATAGGGTGTGTTTTAAACAGTCTCCTAGAGTCTATTCTCTAAAACGGGGTTGAGTTTGGGTCATAATGTTGAGCCATATAGGGCAATAAATATATGTAAAAAATATAGAGGCTTTTATTTTGTAGGGTCCCTGGAGTCTTATTTTGAAAGTCTATCAGTGCTGAGTGGCAAGGGAAGTGTCATGTACAGCAGTCATATAGTATCCATTTCCCAATGTTAAATCAGTCCTTTCACCCTCCATTAGATTAATATGTGCTGTTTAAAACAGCAGAGGTAAAATCTGTTTGAAGCTTGGTAACCTTGACAACGCTTAACGAGCCTCTCACTGACACAGACAACAGCTGCACTCACTATTGGTTTCTTCTTCCCAGGCTTTTTTGTATGGGAAGAACGGCACCGAACAAACGACTACTGATCAAAAACCGTATGAGTTATTCAAAAAACATTTTCACCATGAGCATCAGCAATCCTTCGACTCCAACTATACCAACTTTGGTGTATGTGTGTCATTCAGAAAAATATTTATGACGAGTTGAAAACACATAGTCTGATTCGTTTCTCTCCCATCTTCAGCTCAAAAAGAATAGAGAAAGGCTGAAACTCTCATCGACTTTAGGTTGGTCTGGAGGGTTTTTAAGGAAAAGTATTAATCCTACCGTAATTCCGAAGACATTGTGTGAGTCCAGAGGTTTCAGTCTACAAACTGACCAAAAATGGTGACTGTAGCTCCAAATATGTGGCCGTGAGGGCGAGAATAAGATGTTTGATCTTAAAAAAATGGCCGCCTCACACTAAGATTTCAGCAGCTGCACTCTAGCAGGCTGCTGCAGAAGCTAACTGTCAGCTAGCTTCCAGGTGCTTACCCTCCGAACAAACGACTGCTGAGCAAAAACCGTAAAAGATATCTGAAAAATTCTTTCAGTGAAAGCAACATCTATCCTTTGTCTCAGACTGGGGTAACCTTCATGTCTGTAGGTCTTTCACAACCCAAAACGAAGCACAAACAAAATGGTTGGCCCACCTGCTCCTCCCTTTGTTTGAACTGCAGGACCTCACTCTCACTCACCTTTTAGCTGCTAAAGCACCCCTCCGAACAAACGACTGCTGAGTAAAAACCGTAAAAGGTATCTGAAAAATTCTTTTTATCTAAGCGACAGCTATATCTTGTCTTCAATTGGAGTAACTTTCATGGCTGTAGGTCATCTACAAACTGAATGGGAAGAGAAAGAAAAAGAAAAAACGTTTCATCACACCTAAGCTTCTAATTGAGCTAGCTGCAGCAGGTCACTGTCACTCAGCTTTCAGGTGCTTAAAATGTCCTCCGAACAAACGACTGCTGAGCAAAAACCGTATGAGTTATTCAAAAAATTTTTTCACCGTGAGCGTCAGTCATCCTTCGACTCCAACTATGCCAACTTTGGTGTATGTGTGTCATTCAGAAAAATATTTATGACGAGTTTAAAACACATAGTCTGATTCGTTTTTCTCCCCTCTTCTGCTCCAAAACCAATGAAAAACGGCTCTGATTTTCATCGACTTTAGGTCGGTCTGGAGGGTTTTTAAGGAAAAGTATTAATCCTACCGTAATTCCGAAGATATTGTGTGGGTCCAGAGATTTCAGTCTACAAACTGACCAAAAATGGTGACTCTAGCTATAAATATGTGGCCGTGAGGGCGAGTTTAAAATGTTTTTTTGTGTTTAAAAAACGCCTGCCTCACACTCTAGCTTTTCAGTTGCTCCACTCTAGCAGGCTGGATTTTGCTAAAACTTTGTGGCGCTTGAGGTCTGATTATACAAAAACCGTAGCAGTTATCAACATACCGTCTTCAGTTTTAAATAGACGAAGGATTTATCTACAAACTGAGCTTCAAACTGTTTTTCTAGGTGAATGTATGCCGACACAGTGAAGTGCTGTTTTTTATGCTTTTTTTTTCCTCTCCCCATTCATTTCCTATGGGATTTTTTTGCGACGTTTTCGCTAATAATTCGCAAACCTTCGGACTAATGAGAAAGTTTTATACAAGCACACATCACCCCATTGGTCCCGACGCGTGTGCCAACTTTGGGCCCGATCCGCCAAACCGTGCGGGACTAGTTACGCGCCGAAGTTTTGGGTATACGGGAGAATTATAATAATAATAATAATACGCGGAATAAATATGTGCAATAGTAGTAGGTGGGCCATGCCTTCGGCATGTGGCCCCCCAATAATAATAATACGCGGAATAAATATGTGCAATAGTAGTAGGTGGGCCATGCCTTCGGCATGTGGCCCCCCAATAATAATACGCGGAATAAATATGTGCAATAGTAGTAGGTGGGCCATGCCTTCGGCATGTGGCCCCCCAATAATACGCGGAATAAATATGTGCAATAGTAGTAGGTGGGCCATGCCTTCGGCATGTGGCCCCCCAACTAGAAAATTTCTAAAGAAATTTTGAGGGGGGCCACCTACTGCCCGTCTGGGGAACAGGGCCAATACGGCCCTGGCAAGTGATGTCGGGGCTCACCAGACCAACTGCTTACGCCTTTGAGGGCTGCTGAGGGAAGGAAAGAGGGCTAGGTCATGGGCAAAGAGAGCTGTGTGCCACTTGTGCTGAAATCTGGGAAATAGACGTGCACAGCGTATGATGCAAAAGGGTAATATGGGTTGTCCATATTGAACCGCAGTGGGTAAAGCTCAGTTGGGGGGCTCCGCCCGCCTGCTAGGAGCCCTTGCAGCGATGAAAAAAATCACCAATGGCGGGCTCTGCCCGCCTGCTAAGAGCCATTGCAGTGATGAAATCACCAATGGCGGGCTCCGCCCGCCTTCTAAGAGCCATTGCAGTGATGAAATCACCAATGGCGGGCTCCGCCCGCCTTCTAAGAGCCATTGCAGTGATGAAATTACAAATGGCAATGAGCAATATGCCAGAATGTATGAGTGTGTATAAGGAAGAGGCTTTTATTCTGTAGAGTCCCTGGAGTCTTATTTTGAAAGTCTATCATGGAAGTGCATCTAAAGATGGGTCATGCCCAGCAGTTATATAGAATCAATTTCCAAATGTTAAATCACTGGTTTTCCATGTTATTAGGTGAATAGTTGCTGTATTACAGAGTAAATGGGAGACTTTTATTGTGAAATTTGCTCTGGGTGTGTTTTGAAAAGGTCACTAGAGTCTAATAAAAACAACCTGGAAGAGTTTGGGTCATAATGTTGAGCCATTTGCATCAATTAATGCATTAGTATAATCTAGAGGCTTTTATTTTGTAGGGTCGCTGGAGTCTTATTTTGAAAGTCCAACAGAGTTGTGTTTATAGAAAATGTTCAGACCCGTCAATGATAGTTGATTACTTTCCAATCGTTAAATCACTCTTTTTCCATGTTATTAGGGCAGTAGATGAAGCGGAAATGGGAGGCTTTTATTTTGAAATTTGCTATAGGGTGTGTTTTAAACAGTCTCCTAGAGTCTATTCTCTAAAACGGGGTTGAGTTTGGGTCATAATGTTGAGCCATATAGGGCAATAAATATATGTAAAAAATATAGAGGCTTTTATTTTGTAGGGTCCCTGGAGTCTTATTTTGAAAGTCTATCAGTGCTGAGTGGCAAGGGAAGTGTCATGGACAGCAGTCATATAGTATCCATTTCCCAATGTTAAATCAGTCCTTTCACCCTCCATTAGATTAATATGTGCTGTTTAAAACAGCAGAGGTAAAATCTGTTTGAAGCTTGGTAACCTTGACAACGCTTAACGAGCCTCTCACTGACACAGACAACAGCTGCACTCACTATTCGTTTCTTCTTCCCAGGCTTTTTTGTATAGGAAGAACGGCACCGAACAAACGACTACTGATCAAAAACCGTATGAGTTATTCAAAAAACATTTTCACCATGAGCATCAGCAATCCTTCGACTCCAACTATACCAACTTTGGTGTATGTGTGTCATTCAGAACAATATTTATGACGACTTGAAAACACATAGTCTGATTCGTTTCTCTCCCATCTTCAGCTCAAAAAGAATGGAGAAAGGCTGAAACTCATCGACTTTAGGTTGGTCTGGAGGGTTTTTAAGGAAAAGTATTAATCCTACCGTAATTCCGAAGACATTGTGTGAGTCCAGAGGTTTCAGTCTACAAACTGACCAAAAATGGTGACTGTAGCTCCAAATATGTGGCCGTGAGGGCGAGAATAAGATGTTTGATCTTAAAAAAATGGCCGCCTCACACTAAATTTCAGCAGCTGCACTCTAGCAGGCTGCTGCAGAAGCTAACTGTCAGCTAGCTTCCAGGTGCTTACCCTCCGAACAAACGACTGCTGAGCAAAAACCGTAAAAGATATCTGAAAAATTCTTTCAGTGAAAGCAACATCTATCCTTTGTCTCAGACTGGGGTAACCTTCATGTCTGTAGGTCTTTCACAACCCAAAACGAAGCACAAACAAAATGGTTGGCCCACCTGCTCCTCCCTTTGTTTGAACTGCAGGACCTCACTCTCACTCACCTTTTAGCTGCTAAAGCACCCCTCCGAACAAACGACTGCTGAGTAAAAACCGTAAAAGGTATCTGAAAAATTCTTTTTATCTAAGCGACAGCTATATCTTGTCTTCAATTGGAGTAACTTTCATGGCTGTAGGTCATCTACAAACTGAACGGGAAGAGAAAGAAAAAGAAAAAACGTTTCATCACACCTAAGCTTCTAATTGAGCTAGCTGCAGCAGGTCACTGTCACTCAGCTTTCAGGTGCTTAAAATGTCCTCCGAACAAACGACTGCTGAGCAAAAACCGTATGAGTTATTCAAAAAATTTTTTCACCGTGAGCGTCAGTCATGCTTCGACTCCAACTATGCCAACTTTGGTGTATGTGTGTCATTCAGAAAAATATTTATGACGAGTTTAAAACACATAGTCTGATTCGTTTTTCTCCCCTCTTCTGCTCCAAAACCAATGAAAAACGGCTCTGATTTTCATCGACTTTAGGTCGGTCTGGAGGGTTTTTAAGGAAAAGTATTAATCCTACCGTAATTCCGAAGATATTGTGTGGGTCCAGAGATTTCAGTCTACAAACTGACCAAAAATGGTGACTCTAGCTATAAATATGTGGCCGTGAGGGCGAGTTTAAAATGTTTTTTTGTGTTTAAAAAACGCCTGCCTCACACTCTAGCTTTTCAGTTGCTCCACTCTAGCAGGCTGGATTTTGCTAAAACTTTGTGGCGCTTGAGGTCTGATTATACAAAAACCGTAGCAGTTATCAACATACCGTCTTCAGTTTTAAATAGACGAAGGATTTATCTACAAACTGAGCTTCAAACTGTTTTTCTAGGTGAATGTATGCCGACACAGTGAAGTGCTGTTTTTTATGCTTTTTTTTTCCTCTCCCCATTCATTTCCTATGGGATTTTTTTGCGACGTTTTCGCTAATAATTCGCAAACCTTCGGACTAATGAGAAAGTTTTATACAAGCACACATCACCCCATTGGTCCCGACGCGTGTGCCAACTTTGGGCCCGATCCGCCAAACCGTGCGGGACTAGTTATGCGCCGAAGTTTTGGGTATACGGGAGAATTATAATAACTAGAAAATTTCTAAAGAAATTTTGAGGGGGGCCACCTACTGCCCGTCTTGGGAACCGGGCCAATACGGCCCTGTCAAGTGACGTCGGGGCTCCCCAGACCAACTGCTTACGCCTTTGAGGGCTGCTGAGGGAAGGAAAGAGGGCAAGTTCATGGGCAAAGAGAGCTGTGTGCCACTTGTGCTGACATCTGGGAAATAGACGTGCACAGCGTATGATGCACAAGGGTAATATGGGTTGTCCATATTGAAACACAGTGGGTAAAGCCCAGTTGGCGGGCTTCGCCCGCCTGCTAGGAGCCATCTCAGTGAAGAAAAAAATCACCAATGGCGGGCTCTGCCCGCCTTCTAAGAGCCATTGCAGTGATGAAATCACCAATGGCGGGCTCCGCCCGCCTGCTAAGAGCCATTGCAGTGATGTAATCACCTTTGGCGGGCTCCGCCCGCCTGTTACCATTGGCGGGCTCCGCCCGACTTTTAAGAGCCATTGCAGTGATGAAATCACCAATGGCAATGAGCAATATGCCAGAATGTATGAGTGTGTATAAGGAAGAGGCTTTTATTCTGTAGAGTCCTTGTAGTCTTATTTTGAAAGTCTATCATGAATGTGCATCAAAAGATGGGTCACGCCCAGCAGTGATATAGAATCCATTTCCAAATGTTAAATCACTGGTTTTCCATGTTATTAGGTGAATAGTTGCTGTATTACAGAGTAAATGGGAGACTTTTATTGTGAAATTTGCTCTGGGGTGTGTTTTGAAAAGGTCACTAGAGTCTAATAAAAACAACCTGGAAGAGTTTGGGTCATAATGTTGAGCCATTTGCATCAATTAATGCATTAGTATAATCTAGAGGCTTTTATTTTGTAGGGTCGCTGGAGTCTTATTTTGAAAGTCCAACAGAGTTGTGTTTATAGAAAATGTTCAGACCCGTCAATGATAGTTGATTACTTTCCAATCGTTAAATCACTCTTTTTCCATGTTATTAGGGCAGTAGATGAAGCGGAAATGGGAGGCTTTTATTTTGAAATTTGCTATAGGGTGTGTTTTAAACAGTCTCCTAGAGTCTATTCTCTAAAACGGGGTTGAGTTTGGGTCATAATGTTGAGCCATATAGGGCAATAAATATATGTAAAAAATATAGAGGCTTTTATTTTGTAGGGTCCCTGGAGTCTTATTTTGAAAGTCTATCAGTGCTGAGTGGCAAGGGAAGTGTCATGGACAGCAGTCATATAGTATCCATTTCCCAATGTTAAATCAGTCCTTTCACCCTCCATTAGATTAATATGTGCTGTTTAAAACAGCAGAGGTAAAATCTGTTTGAAGCTTGGTAACCTTGACAATGCTTAACGAGCCTCTCACTGACACAGACAACAGCTGCACTCACTATTGGTTTCTTCTTCCCAGGCTTTTTTGTATGGGAAGAACGGCACCGAACAAACGACTACTGATCAAAAACCGTATGAGTTATTCAAAAAACATTTTCACCATGAGCATCAGCAATCCTTCGACTCCAACTATACCAACTTTGGTGTATGTGTGTCATTCAGAAAAATATTTATGACGAGTTGAAAACACATAGTCTGATTCGTTTCTCTCCCATCTTCAGCTCAAAAAGAATAGAGAAAGTCTGAAACTCTCATCGACTTTAGGTTGGTCTGGAGGGTTTTTAAGGAAAAGTATTAATCCTACCGTAATTCCGAAGACATTGTGTGAGTCCAGAGGTTTCAGTCTACAAACTGACCAAAAATGGTGACTGTAGCTCCAAATATGTGGCCGTGAGGGCGAGAATAAGATGTTTGATCTGAAAAAAATGGCCGCCTCACACTAAGATTTCAGCAGCTGCACTCTAGCAGGCTGCTGCAGAAGCT
>JARPUW010000550.1:0-54000 GCA_030533445.1 Cyprinodon diabolis
GCCTGTTATAAACCAGAGCCCTTTATAAACCGAAGCCGGTTATAAACCAGAGCCCGTTATAAACCAAAGCCCTTTATAAACCAGAGCACTGTATAAACCAGAGCCCTTTATAAACCAAAGCCGGTTATAAACCAGAGCCCGTTATAAGCCAGAGCCCGTTATGAACCAAAGCGGGTTATAAACCAGAGCCGGACATAAACCAGAGCCCTTTATAAACCAAAGCCCGTTATAAACCAGAGCCCTTTATAAACTAGAGCCTTTATAAACCAGAGCTCTTTATTCACAAGAGCCCTTTATAAACCAGAGCCCGTTATAAACAAGAGCCCTTTATAAACGAGAGCTCTTTATTAACCTGAGCCTGATATAAACTAGAGCCCTTTATAAACCACAGCCCTTTATAAACAAGAGCCCTTTATAAACCAAAGCCCTTTATAAACCAAAGCCCTTTATAAACCAAAGCCGGTTATAAACCAGAGCCCGTTATAAACCAGAACCCTTTATAAACCAGAGCCCGTTATAAACAAGAGCCCTTTATAAACCAAAGCCCTTTAGAAACCAAAGCCCTTTATAGACCAGAGCCCTTTATAAACCAGAGCCCTTTATAAACCAAAGTCGGTTATAAACCAGAGCCTGTTATAAACCAGAGTCCTTTATAAACCACAGCCCTGCATAAACCAAAGCCGGTTATAAACCCGAGCCCTTTATAAACCAGAGCCCTTTATAAACCAAAGCCTGTTATAAAGCAGAGCCCTTTATAAACCAAAGCCGGTTATAAACCAGAGCCTGTTATAAACCAGTGCACTTTATAAACCAAAGCCTTTTAGAAATCAAAGCCCTTTAGAAAGCAAAGCCCTTTATATACCAAAGCTGGTTATAAACCAAAGCCGGTTATAAACCAGAGCCTGTTATAAACCAGAGGCCTTTATAAGCCAGAGCCCATTAAAAACCAGAGGCCTTTATAAGCCAGAGCCCATTAAAAACCAGAGCCCTTTATATACCAAAGCCCTTTAAAAACCAAAGCCCTTTAGAAACCAAAGCCCTGTAGAAACCAAAGCCCTTCATATACCAGAGCCTATTATAAACCAGAGCCCTTTATAAACCAAAGCCGGTTATAAACCAGAGGCCGTTATAAACCAAAACCCTTTATAAGCCAAAGCCAGTTATAAACCAGAGCCGGTTATAAATCAGAGGTCTTTATAAACCAAAGCCCAATATGAACCAGACCCCATTATAAACCAGAGCCCTTTATACACCAGAGCCTGTTATAAACCAGAGCCCTTTATAAAGCAAAGCCCATCATAAACCAGAGCCTGTTATAAACCAGAGCCCTTTATAAACCAAACCCAGTTATAAACCAGAGCCTGATATAAACCAGAGCCCTTTATAAACCAAAGCCTGTTACAAACCAGAGCCCTTTATAAACCAAAGCCTTTTAGAAAACAAAGCCCTTTAGAAACCAAAGCCCTTTATATACCAGTGCCTGTTATAAACCAGAGCCCTTTATAAACCGAAGCCGGTTATAAACCAGAGCCCGTTATAAACCAAAGCCCTTTATAAACCAAAGCCGGTTATAAACCAGAGCCCTTTATAAACCAAAGCCGGTTATAAACCAGAGCCCGTTATAAACCAGAGCCTGTTATGAACCAAAGCGGGTTATAAACCAGAGCCTGGTATAAACCAGAGCCCTTTACAAACCAAAGCCTGTTATAAACCAGAGCCCTTTATAAACTAGAGCCTTTATAAACCAGAGCTCTTTATTCACAAGAGCCCTTTATAAACCAGAGCCTGTTATAAACAAGAGCCCTTTATAAACGAGAGCTCTTTATTAACCAGATCCTGTTATAAACAAGAGCCCTTTATAAACCAAAGCCCTTTATAAACCAAAGCCGGTTATAAACCAGAACCCTTTATAAACCAGAACCCTTTATAAACCAGAGCCTGTTATAAACAAGAGCCCTTTATAAACCAAAGCCCTTTAGAAACCAAAGTCCTTTATAGACCAGAGCCCTTTATAAACCAAAGCATGTTATAAACCAGACCTTGTTATAAACCAGAGGCCTTTCTAAACCAAAGCCCTTTATAAGCCAGAGCCCTTTAAAATCCAGAGCCCTTTATAAACCGAAACCCTTTATAAACCAGAACCCTTTATAAACCAGAGCCTGTTATAAACCAGAGCCCTTTATAAACCAGAGCCCTTTATAAACAAGAGCCCTTTAGAAACCAAAGCCCTCTAGAAACCAAAGCCCTTTATAGATCAGAGCCCTTTATAAACCAAAGCCGGTTATAAACCAGAGGCTGTTATAAACCAGAGCCCGTTATAAACCAAAGCCGGTTATAAACCAGAGCCTGTTCTAAACCAGAGCCCTTTATAAATCAAAGCCCGTTCTAAACAAGAGCCCTTTATAAACCAGAGCCCTTTATGAACCAGAGCCCATAAACAACCAGAACCCTTTATAAACCAGAGCTCATTATAAACCAAAGCCCTTTAGAAACCAAAGCCCTTAATGCACCAGAGCCTGTTATAAACCAGAGCCCTTTATAAACCAAAGCCGGTTATAAACCCGAGCCCTTTATAAACCAGAGCCCTTGATAAACCAAAGCCGGTTATAAACCAGAGCCCTTTATAAACCAGAGCCCTTTATAAACCAAAGCCTGTTATAAACCAGAGCCCTTTATAAACTAGAGCCTTTATAAACCAGAGCTCTTTATTCACAAGAGCCCTTTATAAACGAGAGCTCTTTATTAACCAGAGCCTGTTATAAACTAGAGCCCTTTATAAACCAAAGCATGTTATAAACCAGACCTTGTTATAAACCAGAGGCCTTTCTAAACCAAAGCCCTTTATAAGCCAGAGCCCTTTAAAATCCAGAGCCCTTTATAAACCGAAACCCTTTATAAACCAGAACCCTTTATAAACCAGAGCCTGTTATAAACCAGAGCCCTTTATAAACCAGAGCCCTTTATAAACAAGAGCCCTTTAGAAACCAAAGCCCTCTAGAAACCAAAGCCCTTTATAGATCAGAGCCCTTTATAAACCAAAGCCGGTTATAAACCAGAGGCTGTTATAAACCAGAGCCCGTTATAAACCAAAGCCGGTTATAAACCAGAGCCTGTTCTAAACCAGAGCCCTTTATAAATCAAAGCCCGTTCTAAACAAGAGCCCTTTATAAACCAGAGCCCTTTATGAACCAGAGCCCATAAACAACCAGAACCCTTTATAAACCAGAGCTCATTATAAACCAAAGCCCTTTAGAAACCAAAGCCCTTAATGCACCAGAGCCTGTTATAAACCAGAGCCCTTTATAAACCAAAGCCGGTTATAAACCCGAGCCCTTTATAAACCAGAGCCCTTGATAAACCAAAGCCGGTTATAAACCAGAGCCCTTTATAAACCAGAGCCCTTTATAAACCAAAGCCTGTTATAAACCAGAGCCCTTTATAAACTAGAGCCTTTATAAACCAGAGCTCTTTATTCACAAGAGCCCTTTATAAACGAGAGCTCTTTATTAACCAGAGCCTGTTATAAACTAGAGCCCTTTATAAACCACAGCCCTTTATAAACAAGAGCCCTTTATAAACCAAAGCCCTTTATAAACCAAAGCCGGTTATAAACCAGAACCCTTTATAAACCAGAACCCTTTATAAACCAGAGCCTGTTATAAACAAGAGCCCTTTATAAACCAAAACCCTTTAGAAACCAAAGCCCTTTAGAAACCAAAGCCCTTTATAGACCAGAGCCCTTTATAAACCAAAGCATGTTATAAACCAGACCCTGTTATAAACCAGAGGCCTTTCTAAACCAAAGCCCGTTATAAGCCAGAGCCCTTTAAAATCCAGAGCCCTTTATAAACCAAAACCCTTTATAAACCAGAAACCTTTATAAACCAGAGCCTGTTATAAACCAGAGCCCTTTATAAACCAGAGCCCTTTATAAACAAGAGCCCTTTAGAAACCAAAGCCCTCTAGAAACCAAAGCCCTTTATAGACCAGAGCCCTTTATAAACCAAAGCAGGTTATAAACCAGAGCCTGTTATAAACCAGAGTCCTTTATAAACCAGAGCCCTTTATAAACCAAAGCCGGTTATAAACCAGAGGCTGTTATAAACCAGAGCCCTTTATAAACCACAGCCGGTTATAAACCAGAGCCTGTTCTAAACCAGAGCCCTTTATAAATCAAAGCCCGTTCTAAACAAGAGCCCTTTATAAACCAGAGCCCTTTATGAACCAGAGCCCATAAACAACCAGAACCCTTTATAAACCAGAGCTCATTATAAACCAAAGCCCTTTAGAAACCAAAGCCCTTAATGCACCAGAGCCTGTTATAAACCAGAGCCCTTTATAAACCAAAGCCGGTTATAAACCCGAGCCCTTTATAAACCAGAGCCCTTGATAAACCAAAGCCGGTTATAAACCAGAGCCCTTTATAAACCAGAGCCCTTTATAAACCAAAGCCTGTTATAAACCAGAGCCCTTTATAAACTAGAGCCTTTATAAACCAGAGCTCTTTATTCACAAGAGCCCTTTATAAACGAGAGCTCTTTATTAACCAGAGCCTGTTATAAACTAGAGCCCTTTATAAACCACAGCCCTTTATAAACAAGAGCCCTTTATAAACCAAAGCCCTTTATAAACCAAAGCCGGTTATAAACCAGAACCCTTTATAAACCAGAACCCTTTATAAACCAGAGCCTGTTATAAACAAGAGCCCTTTATAAACCAAAACCCTTTAGAAACCAAAGCCCTTTAGAAACCAAAGCCCTTTATAGACCAGAGCCCTTTATAAACCAAAGCATGTTATAAACCAGACCCTGTTATAAACCAGAGGCCTTTCTAAACCAAAGCCCGTTATAAGCCAGAGCCCTTTAAAATCCAGAGCCCTTTATAAACCAAAACCCTTTATAAACCAGAAACCTTTATAAACCAGAGCCTGTTATAAACCAGAGCCCTTTATAAACCAGAGCCCTTTATAAACAAGAGCCCTTTAGAAACCAAAGCCCTCTAGAAACCAAAGCCCTTTATAGACCAGAGCCCTTTATAAACCAAAGCAGGTTATAAACCAGAGCCTGTTATAAACCAGAGTCCTTTATAAACCAGAGCCCTTTATAAACCAAAGCCGGTTATAAACCAGAGGCTGTTATAAACCAGAGCCCTTTATAAACCACAGCCCTTTATAAACAAGAGCACTTTATAAACCAAAGCCATTTAGAAAATAAAGCCCTTTAGAAACCAAAGCCCTTTATAAACCAGAGCCCGTTATAAACCAAAGCCCTTTATAAACCAAAGCCAGTTATAAACCTGAGCCCGTTATGAACCAGAGCACTGTATAAACCAGAGCCCTTTATAAACCAAAGCCGGTTATAAACCAGAGCCCGTTATAAGCCAGAGCCTGTTATGAACCAAAGCGGGTTATAAACCAGAGCCAGATATAAACCAGAGCCCTTTATAAACCAAAGCCCGTTATAAACCAGAGCCCTTTATAAACTAGAGCCTTTATAAACCAGAGCTCTTTATTCACAAGAGCCCTTTATAAACCAGAGCCCATTATAAACAAGAGCCCTTTATAAACGAGAGCTCTTTATTAACCTGAGCCTGATATAAACTAGAGCCCTTTATAAACCACAGCCCTTTATAAACAAGAGCCCTTTATAAACCAAAGCCCTTTATAAACCAAAGCCCTTTATAAACCAAAGCCGGTTATAAACCAGAGCCCGTTATAAACCAGAACCCTTTATAAACCAGAGCCCGTTATAAACAAGAGCCCTTTATAAACCAAAGCCCTTTAGAAACCAAAGCCCTTTATAGACCAGAGCCCTTTATAAACCAAAGTCGGTTATAAACCAGAGCCTGTTATAAACCAGAGTCCTTTATAAACCACAGCCCTGCATAAACCAAAGCCGGTTATAAACCCGAGCCCTTTATAAACCAGAGCCCTTTATAAACCAAAGCCTGTTATAAACCAGAGCCCTTTATAAACCAAAGCCGGTTATAAACCAGAGCCTGTTATAAACCAGTGCACTTTATAAACCAAAGCCTTTTAGGAATCAAAGCCCTTTAGAAACCAAAGCCCTTTATATACCAAAGCTGGTTATAAACCAAAGCCGGTTATAAACCAGAGCCTGTTATAAACCAGAGGCCTTTATAAGCCAGAGCCCATTAAAAACCAGAGGCCTTTATAAGCCAGAGCCCATTAAAAACCAGAGCCCTTTATATACCAAAGCCCTTTACAAACCAAAGCCCTTTAGAAACCAAAGCCCTATAGAAACCAAAGCCCTTCATATACCAGAGCCTATTATAAACCAGAGCCCTTTATAAACCAAAGCCGGTTATAAACCAGAGGCCGTTATAAACCAAAACCCTTTATAAGCCAAAGCCAGTTATAAACCAGAGCCGGTTATAAATCAGAGGTCTTTATAAACCAAAGCCCAATATGAACCAGACCCCATTATAAACCAGAGCCCTTTATACACCAGAGCCTGTTATAAACCAGAGCCCTTTATAAAGCAAAGCCCATCATAAACCAGATTCTGTTATAAACCAGAGCCCTTTATAAACCAAACCCAGTTATAAACCAGAGCCTGATATAAACCAGAGCCCTTTATAAACCAAAGCCTGTTACAAACCAGAGCCCTTTATAAACCAAAGCCTTTTAGAAAACAAAGCCCTTTAGAAACCAAAGCCCTTTATATACCAGTGCCTGTTATAAACCAGAGCCCTTTATAAACCAAAGCCGGTTATAAACCAGAGCCCGTTATAAACCAGAGCCTGTTATGAACCAAAGCGGGTTATAAACCAGAGCCTGGTATAAACCAGAGCCCTTTACAAACCAAAGCCTGTTATAAACCAGAGCCCTTTATAAACTAGAGCCTTTATAAACCAGAGCTCTTTATTCACAAGAGCCCTTTATAAACCAGAGCCCGTTATAAACAAGAGCCCTTTATAAACGAGAGCTCTTTATTAACCAGATCCTGTTATAAACAAGAGCCCTTTATAAACCAAAGCCCTTTATAAAACAAAGCCGGTTATAAACCAGAACCCTTTATAAACCAGAACCCTTTATAAACCAGAGCCTGTTATAAACAAGAGCCCTTTATAAACCAAAGCCCTTTAGAAACCAAAGTCCTTTATAGACCAGAGCCCTTTATAAACCAAAGCATGTTATAAACCAGACCCTGTTATAAACCAGAGTCCTTTCTAAACCAAAGCCCTTTATAAGCCAGAGCCCTTTAAAATCCAGAGCCCTTTATAAACCGAAACCCTTTATAAACCAGAACCCTTTATAAACCAGAGCCTGTTATAAACCAGAGCCCTTTATAAACCAGAGCCCTTTATAAACAAGAGCCCTTTAGAAACCAAAGCCCTCTAGAAACCAAAGCCCTTTATAGATCAGAGCCCTTTATAAACCAAAGCAGGTTATAAACCAGAGCCTGATATAAACCAGAGCCCTTTATAAACCAGAGCCCTTTATAAACCAGAGCCCTTTATAAACCAGAGGCTGTTATAAACCAGAGCCCGTTATAAACCAAAGCCGGTTATAAACCAGAGCCTGTTCTAAACCAGAGCCCTTTATAAATCAAAGCCAGGTCTAAACAAGAGCCCTTTATAAACCAGAGCCCTTTATGAACCAGAGCCCATAAACAACCAGAACCCTTTATAAACCAGAGCTCATTATAAACCAAAGCCCTTTAGAAACAAAAGCCCTTTAGAAACCAAAGCCCTTAATGCACCAGAGCCTGTTATAAACCAGAGCCCTTTATAAACCAAAGCCGGTTATAAACCCGAGCCCTTTATAAACCAGAGCCCTTGATAAACCAAAGCCGGTTATAAACCAGAGCCCTTTATAAACCAGAGCCCTTTATAAACCAAAGCCTGTTATAAACCAGAGCCCTTTATAAACTAGAGCCTTTATAAACCAGTGCTCTTTATTCACAAAAGCCCTTTATAAACCAGAGCCCGTTATAAACAAGAGCCCTTTATAAACGAGAGCTCTTTATTAACCAGAGCCTGTTATAAACTAGAGCCCTTTATAAACCACAGCCCTTTATAAACAAGAGCCCTTTATAAACCAAAGCCCTTTATAAACCAAAGCCGGTTATAAACCAGAACCCTTTATAAACCAGAACCCTTTATAAACCAGAGCCTGTTATAAACAAGAGCCCTTTATAAACCAAAGGCCTTTAGAAACCAAAGCCCTTTAGAAACCAAAGCCCTTTATAGACCAGAGCCCTTTATAAACCAAAGCATGTTATAAACCAGACCCTGTTATAAACCAGAGGCCTTTCTAAACCAAAGCCCGTTATAAGCCAGAGCCCTTTAAAATCCAGAGCCCTTTATAAACCAAAACCCTTTATAAACCAGAACCCTTTATAAACCAGAACCCTTTATAAACCAGAGCCTGTTATAAACAAGAGCCCTTTATAAACCAAAGCCCTTTAGAAACCAAAGTCCTTTATAGACCAGAGCCCTTTATAAACCAAAGCATGTTATAAACCAGACCCTGTTATAAACCAGAGGCCTTTCTAAACCAAAGCCCTTTATAAGCCAGAGCCCTTTAAAATCCAGAGCCCTTTATAAACCGAAACCCTTTATAAACCAGAACCCTTTATAAACCAGAGCCTGTTATAAACCAGAGCCCTTTATAAACCAGAGCCCTTTATAAACAAGAGCCCTTTAGAAACCAAAGCCCTCTAGAAACCAAAGCCCTTTATAGATCAGAGCCCTTTATAAACCAAAGCAGATTATAAACCAGAGCCTGATATAAACCAGAGCCCTTTATAAACCAGAGCCCTTTATAAACCAAAGCCGGTTATAAACCAGAGGCTGTTATAAACCAGAGCCCGTTATAAACCAAAGCCGGTTATAAACCAGAGCCTGTTCTAAACCAGAGCCCTTTATAAATCAAAGCCCGTTCTAAACAAGAGCCCTTTATAAACCAGAGCCCTTTATGAACCAGAGCCCATAAACAACCAGAACCCTTTATAAACCAGAGCTCATTATAAACCAAAGCCCTTTAGAAACCAAAGCCCTTAATGCACCAGAGCCTGTTATAAACCAGAGCCCTTTATAAACCAAAGCCGGTTATAAACCCGAGCCCTTTATAAACCAGAGCCCTTGATAAACCAAAGCCGGTTATAAACCAGAGCCCTTTATAAACCAGAGCCCTTTATAAACCAAAGCCTGTTATAAACCAGAGCCCTTTATAAACTAGAGCCTTTATAAACCAGAGCTCTTTATTCACAAGAGCCCTTTATAAACGAGAGCTCTTTATTAACCAGAGCCTGTTATAAACTAGAGCCCTTTATAAACCACAGCCCTTTATAAACAAGAGCCCTTTATAAACCAAAGCCCTTTATAAACCAAAGCCGGTTATAAACCAGAACCCTTTATAAACCAGAACCCTTTATAAACCAGAGCCTGTTATAAACAAGAGCCCTTTATAAACCAAAACCCTTTAGAAACCAAAGCCCTTTAGAAACCAAAGCCCTTTATAGACCAGAGCCCTTTATAAACCAAAGCATGTTATAAACCAGACCCTGTTATAAACCAGAGGCCTTTCTAAACCAAAGCCCGTTATAAGCCAGAGCCCTTTAAAATCCAGAGCCCTTTATAAACCAAAACCCTTTATAAACCAGAAACCTTTATAAACCAGAGCCTGTTATAAACCAGAGCCCTTTATAAACAAGAGCCCTTTAGAAACCAAAGCCCTCTAGAAACCAAAGCCCTTTATAGACCAGAGCCCTTTATAAACCAAAGCAGGTTATAAACCAGAGCCTGTTATAAACCAGAGTCCTTTATAAACCAGAGCCCTTTATAAACCAAAGCCGGTTATAAACCAGAGGCTGTTATAAACCAGAGCCCTTTATAAACCACAGCCGGTTATAAACCAGAGCCTGTTCTAAACCAGAGCCCTTTATAAATCAAAGCCCGTTCTAAACAAGAGCCCTTTATAAACCAGAGCCCTTTATGAACCAGAGCCCATAAACAACCAGAACCCTTTATAAACCAGAGCTCATTATAAACCAAAGCCCTTTAGAAACCAAAGCCCTTAATGCACCAGAGCCTGTTATAAACCAGAGCCCTTTATAAACCAAAGCCGGTTATAAACCCGAGCCCTTTATAAACCAGAGCCCTTGATAAACCAAAGCCGGTTATAAACCAGAGCCCTTTATAAACCAGAGCCCTTTATAAACCAAAGCCTGTTATAAACCAGAGCCCTTTATAAACTAGAGCCTTTATAAACCAGAGCTCTTTATTCACAAGAGCCCTTTATAAACGAGAGCTCTTTATTAACCAGAGCCTGTTATAAACTAGAGCCCTTTATAAACCACAGCCCTTTATAAACAAGAGCCCTTTATAAACCAAAGCCCTTTATAAACCAAAGCCGGTTATAAACCAGAACCCTTTATAAACCAGAACCCTTTATAAACCAGAGCCTGTTATAAACAAGAGCCCTTTATAAACCAAAACCCTTTAGAAACCAAAGCCCTTTAGAAACCAAAGCCCTTTATAGACCAGAGCCCTTTATAAACCAAAGCATGTTATAAACCAGACCCTGTTATAAACCAGAGGCCTTTCTAAACCAAAGCCCGTTATAAGCCAGAGCCCTTTAAAATCCAGAGCCCTTTATAAACCAAAACCCTTTATAAACCAGAAACCTTTATAAACCAGAGCCTGTTATAAACCAGAGCCCTTTATAAACCAGAGCCCTTTATAAACAAGAGCCCTTTAGAAACCAAAGCCCTCTAGAAACCAAAGCCCTTTATAGACCAGAGCCCTTTATAAACCAAAGCAGGTTATAAACCAGAGCCTGTTATAAACCAGAGTCCTTTATAAACCAGAGCCCTTTATAAACCAAAGCCGGTTATAAACCAGAGGCTGTTATAAACCAGAGCCCTTTATAAACCACAGCCCTTTATAAACAAGAGCACTTTATAAACCAAAGCCATTTAGAAAATAAAGCCCTTTAGAAACCAAAGCCCTTTATAAACCAGAGCCCGTTATAAACCAAAGCCCTTTATAAACCAAAGCCAGTTATAAACCTGAGCCCGTTATAAACCAGAGCACTGTATAAACCAGAGCCCTTTATAAACCAAAGCCGGTTATAAACCAGAGCCCGTTATAAGCCAGAGCCTGTTATGAACCAAAGCGGGTTATAAACCAGAGCCAGATATAAACCAGAGCCCTTTATAAACCAAAGCCCGTTATAAACCAGAGCCCTTTATAAACTAGAGCCTTTATAAACCAGAGCTCTTTATTCACAAGAGCCCTTTATAAACCAGAGCCCATTATAAACAAGAGCCCTTTATAAACGAGAGCTCTTTATTAACCTGAGCCTGATATAAACTAGAGCCCTTTATAAACCACAGCCCTTTATAAACAAGAGCCCTTTATAAACCAAAGCCCTTTATAAACCAAAGCCCTTTATAAACCAAAGCCGGTTATAAACCAGAGCCCGTTATAAACCAGAACCCTTTATAAACCAGAGCCCGTTATAAACAAGAGCCCTTTATAAACCAAAGCCCTTTAGAAACCAAAGCCCTTTATAGACCAGAGCCCTTTATAAACCAAAGTCGGTTATAAACCAGAGCCTGTTATAAACCAGAGTCCTTTATAAACCACAGCCCTGCATAAACCAAAGCCGGTTATAAACCCGAGCCCTTTATAAACCAGAGCCCTTTATAAACCAAAGCCTGTTATAAACCAGAGCCCTTTATAAACCAAAGCCGGTTATAAACCAGAGCCTGTTATAAACCAGTGCACTTTATAAACCAAAGCCTTTTAGGAATCAAAGCCCTTTAGAAACCAAAGCCCTTTATATACCAAAGCTGGTTATAAACCAAAGCCGGTTATAAACCAGAGCCTGTTATAAACCAGAGGCCTTTATAAGCCAGAGCCCATTAAAAACCAGAGGCCTTTATAAGCCAGAGCCCATTAAAAACCAGAGCCCTTTATATACCAAAGCCCTTTACAAACCAAAGCCCTTTAGAAACCAAAGCCCTATAGAAACCAAAGCCCTTCATATACCAGAGCCTATTATAAACCAGAGCCCTTTATAAACCAAAGCCGGTTATAAACCAGAGGCCGTTATAAACCAAAACCCTTTATAAGCCAAAGCCAGTTATAAACCAGAGCCGGTTATAAATCAGAGGTCTTTATAAACCAAAGCCCAATATGAACCAGACCCCATTATAAACCAGAGCCCTTTATACACCAGAGCCTGTTATAAACCAGAGCCCTTTATAAAGCAAAGCCCATCATAAACCAGATTCTGTTATAAACCAGAGCCCTTTATAAACCAAACCCAGTTATAAACCAGAGCCTGATATAAACCAGAGCCCTTTATAAACCAAAGCCTGTTACAAACCAGAGCCCTTTATAAACCAAAGCCTTTTAGAAAACAAAGCCCTTTAGAAACCAAAGCCCTTTATATACCAGTGCCTGTTATAAACCAGAGCCCTTTATAAACCAAAGCCGGTTATAAACCAGAGCCCGTTATAAACCAGAGCCTGTTATGAACCAAAGCGGGTTATAAACCAGAGCCTGGTATAAACCAGAGCCCTTTACAAACCAAAGCCTGTTATAAACCAGAGCCCTTTATAAACTAGAGCCTTTATAAACCAGAGCTCTTTATTCACAAGAGCCCTTTATAAACCAGAGCCCGTTATAAACAAGAGCCCTTTATAAACGAGAGCTCTTTATTAACCAGATCCTGTTATAAACAAGAGCCCTTTATAAACCAAAGCCCTTTATAAAACAAAGCCGGTTATAAACCAGAACCCTTTATAAACCAGAACCCTTTATAAACCAGAGCCTGTTATAAACAAGAGCCCTTTATAAACCAAAGCCCTTTAGAAACCAAAGTCCTTTATAGACCAGAGCCCTTTATAAACCAAAGCATGTTATAAACCAGACCCTGTTATAAACCAGAGTCCTTTCTAAACCAAAGCCCTTTATAAGCCAGAGCCCTTTAAAATCCAGAGCCCTTTATAAACCGAAACCCTTTATAAACCAGAACCCTTTATAAACCAGAGCCTGTTATAAACCAGAGCCCTTTATAAACCAGAGCCCTTTATAAACAAGAGCCCTTTAGAAACCAAAGCCCTCTAGAAACCAAAGCCCTTTATAGATCAGAGCCCTTTATAAACCAAAGCAGGTTATAAACCAGAGCCTGATATAAACCAGAGCCCTTTATAAACCAGAGCCCTTTATAAACCAGAGCCCTTTATAAACCAGAGGCTGTTATAAACCAGAGCCCGTTATAAACCAAAGCCGGTTATAAACCAGAGCCTGTTCTAAACCAGAGCCCTTTATAAATCAAAGCCAGGTCTAAACAAGAGCCCTTTATAAACCAGAGCCCTTTATGAACCAGAGCCCATAAACAACCAGAACCCTTTATAAACCAGAGCTCATTATAAACCAAAGCCCTTTAGAAACAAAAGCCCTTTAGAAACCAAAGCCCTTAATGCACCAGAGCCTGTTATAAACCAGAGCCCTTTATAAACCAAAGCCGGTTATAAACCCGAGCCCTTTATAAACCAGAGCCCTTGATAAACCAAAGCCGGTTATAAACCAGAGCCCTTTATAAACCAGAGCCCTTTATAAACCAAAGCCTGTTATAAACCAGAGCCCTTTATAAACTAGAGCCTTTATAAACCAGTGCTCTTTATTCACAAAAGCCCTTTATAAACCAGAGCCCGTTATAAACAAGAGCCCTTTATAAACGAGAGCTCTTTATTAACCAGAGCCTGTTATAAACTAGAGCCCTTTATAAACCACAGCCCTTTATAAACAAGAGCCCTTTATAAACCAAAGCCCTTTATAAACCAAAGCCGGTTATAAACCAGAACCCTTTATAAACCAGAACCCTTTATAAACCAGAGCCTGTTATAAACAAGAGCCCTTTATAAACCAAAGGCCTTTAGAAACCAAAGCCCTTTAGAAACCAAAGCCCTTTATAGACCAGAGCCCTTTATAAACCAAAGCATGTTATAAACCAGACCCTGTTATAAACCAGAGGCCTTTCTAAACCAAAGCCCGTTATAAGCCAGAGCCCTTTAAAATCCAGAGCCCTTTATAAACCAAAACCCTTTATAAACCAGAACCCTTTATAAACCAGAGCCTGCTATAAACCAGAGCCCTTTATAAACAAGAGCCCTTTAGAAACCAAAGCCCTCTAGAACGAAAGCCCTTTATAGACCAGAGCCCTTTATAAACCAAAGCTGGTTATAAACCGGAGCCTGTTATAAACCAGAGCCCTTTATAAATCAAAGCCCGTTCTAAACAAGAGCCCTTTATAAACCAGAGCCCTTTATGAACCAGAGCCCATAAACAACCAGAACCCTTTATAAACCAGAGCTCATTATAAACCAAAGCCCTTTAGAAACAAAAGCCCTTTAGAAACCAAAGCCCTTAATGCACCAGAGCCTGTTATAAACCAGAGCCCTTTATAAACCAAAGCCGGTTATAAACCCGAGCCCTTTATAAACCAGAGACCTTGATAAACCAAAGCCAGTTATAAACCAGAGCCCTTTATAAACCAGAGCCCTTTATAAACCAAAGCCGGTTATAAACCAGAGGCCATTATAAACCAGAGCCCGTTATAAACCAAAGCCGGTTATAAACCAGAGCCTGTTATAAACCAGAGCCCTTTATAAACCAGAGCCCTTTATGAACCACAGCCCATTAAAAACCAGAACCCTTTATAAACCAGAGCCCATTATAAACCAAAGCCCTGTAGAAACCAAAGCCCTTTAGAAACCAAAGCCCTTTATACACCAGAGCCTGTTATAAACCAGAGCCCTTTATAAACCAGAGCCCTGTATAAACCAGAGCCGGTTATAAACCAGAGCCCGTTATTAACCAGAGCCCATTATAAACCAGAGCCCTTTATAAACTAGAGCTTTTATAAACCAGAGCTCTTTATTCACAAGAGCCCTATATAAACCAGAGCCAATTTTAAAACCAAATCCCTGTAGAAACCAAAGCCCTTTAGAAACCAAAGCCCTTTATTCACCAGAGCCTGTTATAAACCAGAGCCCTTTATAAACCAGAGCCCTGTATAAACCAAAGCCGGTTATAAACCAGAGCCCGTTATAAACCAGTGCCCATTATAAACCAGAGCCGTTTATAAACGAGTGCCCTTTATAAACCAAAACCGGTTATAAACCATAGCCCGTTATAAACCAGAGCCCGTTATGAACCAAAGCGGGTTATAACCAGAGCCTGTTATAAACCAGAGCACTTTATAAACCAAAGCCCGTTATAAACCAGGGCACTTTATAAACCAGAGCCTTTATAAACCAGAGCTCTTTATTCGCCAGAGCTCTTTATAAAGCAGTGCCCGTGATAAACCAGAGCCTTTTATAAACAAGAGCCCTTTTTAAACCAAAGCCAGTTATATACCAGAGCCTGTTATAAAGCAGAGCCCTTTATAAACCAAAGCCCATCATAAACCAGAGCCTGTTATAAACCAGAGCCCTTTAGAAACCAAACCCAGTTATAAACCAGAGCCTGATATAAACCAGAGCCCTTTATAAACCAAAGCCTGTTATAAACCAGAGCCTGTTATAAACCAGAGCCCTTTAGAAACCAAACCCAGTTATAAACCAGAGCCTGATATAAACCAGAGCCCTTTATAAACCAAAGCCTGTTATAAACCAGAGCCCTTTATAAACCAAAGCCTTTTAGAAAACAAAGCCCTTTGGAAACCAAAGCCCTTTATATACCAGTGCCTGTCATAAACCACAGCCCTTTAAAAACCGAAGCCGGTTATAAACCAGAGCCCGTTATAAACCAAAGCCCTTTATAAACCAAAGCCGGTTATAAATCAGAGCCCGTTAAAAACCAGAGCACTTTATAAACCAGAGCCCTTTATAAACCAAAGACGGTTATAAACCAGAGCCCGTGATAAACCAGAGCCCTTTATAAACCAAAGCCCGTTATAAACCAGAGCCCTTTATAAACTAGAGCCTTTATAAACCAGAGCTCTTTATTCACAAGAGCCCTTTATAAACCAGAGCCCGTTATAGACAAGAGCCCTTTATAAACGAGAGCTCTTTATTAACCAGAGCCTGTTATAAACTAGAGCCCTTTATAAACCACAGCCCTTTATAAACAAGAGCCCTTTATAAGCCAAAGCTCTTTATAAACCAAAGCCCTTTATAAACCAAAGCCTGTTATAAACCAGAACCCTTTATAAACCAGAACCCTTTATAAACCAGAGCCCGTTATAAACAAGAGCCCTTTATAAACCAAAGCCGTTTAAAAACCAAAGCCCTTTAGAAACCTAAGCCCTTTATAGACCAGAGCCCTTTATAAACCAAAGCCAGTTATAAACCAGAGCCCTTTATAAACCAGAGCCCTTTATAAACCAAAGCAGGTTATAAACCAGAGCCCTTTATAAACCAGAGCCCTTTATAAACCAAAGCCGGTTATAAACCAGAGCCCTTTATAAACCAGAGCCCTTTATAAACCAAAGCCGGTTATAAACCAGAGGCCATTATAAACCAGAGCCCGTTATAAACCAAAGCCGGTTATAAACCAGAGCCTGTTATAAACCAGAGCCCTTTATAAACCAGAACCCTTTATGAACCACAGCCCATTAAAAACCAGAACCCTTTATAAACCAGAGCCCATTATAAACCAAAGCCCTTTAGAAACCAAAGCCCTTTAGAAACCAAAGCCCTTTATACACCAGAGCCTGTTATAAACCAGAGCCCTTTATAAACCAGAGCCCTTTATAAACCAAAGCCGGTTATAAACCAGAGCCCTTTATAAACCAGAGCCCGTTATAAACCAGAGCCCTTTATGAACCAGTGCCCTTTATAAACCAAAGCCGGTTATAAACCAGAGCCCGTTATAAACCAGAGCCCATTATAAACCAAAGCCCTTTAGAAACCAAAGCCCTTTAGAAACCAGAACCCTTTATACACCAGAGCCTGTTATAAACCAGAGCCCTTTATAAACCAGAGCCCTTTATAAACCAAAGCCGGTTATAAACCAAAGCCCTTTATACACCAGAGCCGGTTATAAACCAGAGCCCGTTATAAACCAGAGCCCTTTATAAACCAAAGCCCTGTATAAACGAAAGCCGGTTATAAACCAGAGCCCGTTATAAACCAGAGCCCTTTATAAACCAAAGCCCGTTATAAACCAGAGCGCTTTATAAACCAGAGCCTTTATAAACCAGAGCTCTTTATTCGCCAGAGCTCTTTATAAAGCAGAGCCCGTTATAAACCAGAGCCTTTTATAAACTAGAGCCCTTTTTAAACCAAAGCCAGTTTTATACCAGAGCCTGTTATGAACTAAAGCTCATCATAAACCAGAGCCTGTTATAAACCAGAGCCCTTTATAAACCAGAGCCCTTTATAAACCAAACCAGTTATAAACCAGAGCCCTTTATAAACCAAAGCCTGTTATAAACCAGAGCCCTTTATAAACCTAAGCCGGTTATAAACCAGAGCCTGTTATAAACCAGAGCCCTTTATAAACCAAAGCCCTTTATAAACCAAAGCCTTTTAGAAAACAAAGCCCTTAAGAAACCAAAGCCCTTTATATACCAAAGCCGGTTATAAACCAAAGCCAGTTATAAACCAGAGCCTGTTATAAACCAGAGGCCTTTATAAGCCAGAGCCCATTAAAAACCAGAGGCCTTTATAAGCCAGAGCCCGTTAAAAACCAGTGCCCTTTATAAACCAAAGCCCGTTATGAACCAGAGCCCTTTATAAAGCAGAGCCCGTTATAAACCAGAGCCTTTTATAAACTAGAGCCCTTCTTAAACCAAAGCGAGTTATACACCTGAGCCTGTTATAAACCAGAGCCCTTTATAAACCAAAGCCCATAATAAACCAGAGCCTGTTATAAACCAGAGCCCTTTATAAACCAAACCCCGTTCTAAACAAGAGCCCTTTATAAACCAGAGCCCTTTATGAACCAGAGCCCATTAAAAACCAGAACCCTTTATAAACCAGAGCCCATTATAAACCAAAGCCCTTTAGAAACAAAAGCCCTTTAGAAACCAAAGCCCTTAATGCACCAGAGCCTGTTATAAACCAGAGCCCGTTATGAACCAAAGCGGGTTATAAACCAGAGCCTGTTATAAACCAGAACCCTTTATAAACCAAAGCCTGTTATAAACCAGAGCCCTTTATAAACCAGAGCCTTTATAAACCAGAGCTCTTTATTCACCAGAGCCCTTTATAAACCAGAGGCCATTATAAACCAGAGCACTTTATAAACCAGAGCTCTTTATTAACCTGAGCCCTTTATAAACCAGATTTGGTTATAAACCAGAGCTCCTTATAAACCAAAGCCCATAATGAACCAGAGCCCGTTATAAACCAGAGCCCTTTATAAAGCAGAGTCCGTTATAAACCAGAGCCCTTTATAAACCAGAGCCCTTTATAAACCAAACCCAGTTATAAACCAGAACCTGATATAAACCAGAGCCCTTTATAAACCAAAGCCTGTTATAAACCAGAGCCCTTTATAAACCAAAGCCGGTTATAAACCAGAGCCTGTTATAAACCAGTGCCCTTTATAAACCAAAGCCTTTTAGAAAACAAAGCCCTTTAGAAACCAAAGCCCTTTATATACCAAAGCTGGTTATAAACCAAAGCCGGTTATAAACCAGAGCCTGTTATAAACCAGAGGCCTTTATAAGCCAGAGCCCATTAAGAACCAGAGGCCTTTATAAGCCAGAGCCCATTAAAAACAAGAGCCCTTTATAAACCAAAGCCCTTTACAAACCAAAGCCCTTTAGAAACGAAAGCCCTGTAGAAACCAAAGCCCTTCAAATACCAGAGCCTGTTATAAACCAGAGCCCTTTATATACCAAAGCCGGTTATAAACCAGAGGCCGTTATAAACCAAAACCCTTTATAAGCCAAAGCCAGTTATAAACCAGAGCCGGTTATAAACCAGAGGTCTTTATAAACCAAAGCCCAATATGAACCAGAGCCCATTATAAACCAGAGGCCCTCATAAAGCAGAGCCTGTTATAAACCAGAGCCTTTTATAAACAAGAGCCCTTTTTAAACCAAAGCCAGTTATATACCAGAGCCTGGTATAAACCAGAGCCCTTTATAAACCAAAGCCCATCATAAACCAGAGCCTGTTATAAACCAGAGCCCTTTATAAACCAAAGCCCGTTATAAACCAGAGCCCTTTATAAACTAGAGCATTTATAAACCAGATCTCTTTATTCACAAGAGCCCTTTATAAACCAGAGCCCGTTATAAACAAGAGCCCTTTATAAGTATAAACCAGAGCCCTTTATAAACCGAAGCCGGTTATAAACCAGAGCCCGTTATAAACCAAAGCCCTTTATAAGCCAAAGCCGGTTATAAACCAGAGCCCTTTATAAACCAAAGCCGGTTATAAACCAGAGCCCGTTATAAACCAGAGCCTGTTATGAACCAAAGCGGGTTATAAACCAGAGCCTGGTATAAACCAGAGCCCTTTACAAACCAAAGCCTGTTATAAACCAGAGCCCTTTATAAACTAGAGCCTTTATAAACCAGAGCTCTTTATTCACAAGAGCCCTTTATAAACCAGAGCCCGTTATAAACAAGAGCCCTTTATAAACGAGAGCTCTTTATTAACCAGATCCTGTTATAAACAAGAGCCCTTTATAAACCAAAGCCCTTTATAAACCAAAGCCGGTTATAAACCAGAACCCTTTATAAACCAGAACCCTTTATAAACCAGAGCCTGTTATAAACAAGAGCCCTTTATAAACCAAAGCCCTTTAGAAACCAAAGTCCTTTATAGACCAGAGCCCTTTATAAACCAAAGCATTTTATAAACCAGACCCTGTTATAAACCAGAGGCCTTTCTAAACCAAAGCCCTTTATAAGCCAGAGCCCTTTAAAATCCAGAGCCCTTTATAAACCGAAACCCTTTATAAACCAGAACCCTTTATAAACCAGAGCCTGTTATAAACCAGAGCCCTTTATAAACCAGAGCCCTTTATAAACAAGAGCCCTTTAGAAACCAAAGCCCTCTAGAAACCAAAGCCCTTTATAGATCAGAGCCCTTTATAAACCAAAGCAGGTTATAAACCAGAGCCTGATATAAACCAGAGCCCTTTATAAACCAGAGCCCTTTATAAACCAAAGCCGGTTATAAACCAGAGGCTGTTATAAACCAGAGCCCGTTATAAACCAAAGCCGGTTATAAACCAGAGCCTGTTCTAAACCAGAGCCCTTTATAAATCAAAGCCCGTTCTAAACAAGAGCCCTTTATAAACCAGAGCCCTTTATGAACCAGAGCCCATAAACAACCAGAACCCTTTATAAACCAGAGCTCATTATAAACCAAAGCCCTTTAGAAACAAAAGCCCTTTAGAAACCAAAGCCCTTAATGCACCAGAGCCTGTTATAAACCAGAGCCCTTTATAAACCAAAGCCGGTTATAAACCCGAGCCCTTTATAAACCAGAGCCCTTGATAAACCAAAGCCGGTTATAAACCAGAGCCCTTTATAAACCAGAGCCCTTTATAAACCAAAGCCTGTTATAAACCAGAGCCCTTTATAAACTAGAGCCTTTATAAACCAGAGCTCTTTATTCACAAGAGCCCTTTATAAACGAGAGCTCTTTATTAACCAGAGCCTGTTATAAACTAGAGCCCTTTATAAACCACAGCCCTTTATAAACAAGAGCCCTTTATAAACCAAAGCCCTTTATAAACCAAAGCCGGTTATAAACCAGAACCCTTTATAAACCAGAACCCTTTATAAACCAGAGCCTGTTATAAACAAGAGCCCTTTATAAACCAAAACCCTTTAGAAACCAAAGCCCTTTAGAAACCAAAGCCCTTTATAGACCAGAGCCCTTTATAAACCAAAGCATGTTATAAACCAGACCCTGTTATAAACCAGAGGCCTTTCTAAACCAAAGCCCGTTATAAGCCAGAGCCCTTTAAAATCCAGAGCCCTTTATAAACCAAAACCCTTTATAAACCAGAACCCTTTATTAACCAGAGCCTGTTATAAACCAGAGCCCTTTATAAACCAGAGCCCTTTATAAACAAGAGCCCTTTAGAAACCAAAGCCCTCTAGAAACCAAAGCCCTTTATAGACCAGAGCCCTTTATAAACCAAAGCAGGTTATAAACCAGAGCCTGTTATAAACCAGAGTCCTTTATAAACCAGAGCCCTTTATAAACCAAAGCCGGTTATAAACCAGAGGCTGTTATAAACCAGAGCCCTTTATAAACCACAGCCCTTTATAAACAAGAGCACTTTATAAACCAAAGCCATTTAGAAAATAAAGCCCTTTAGAAACCAAAGCCCTTTATAAACCAGAGCCCGTTATAAACCAAAGCCCAGTAGAAACCAAAGCCAGTTATAAACCTGAGCCCGTTATAAACCTGAGCACTGTATAAACCAGAGCCCTTTATAAACCAAAGCCGGTTATAAACCAGAGCCCGTTATAAGCCAGAGCCCGTTATGAACCAAAGCGGGTTATAAACCAGAGCCAGATATAAACCAGAGCCCTTTATAAACCAAAGCCCGTTATAAACCAGAGCCCTTTATAAACTAGAGCCTTTATAAACCAGAGCTCTTTATTCACAAGAGCCCTTTATAAACCAGAGCCCGTTATAGACAAGAGCCCTTTATAAACGAGAGCTCTTTATTAACCAGAGCCTGTTATAAACTAGAGCCCTTTATAAACCACAGCCCTTTATAAACAAGAGCCCTTTATAAGCCAAAGCTCTTTATAAACCAAAGCCCTTTATAAACCAAAGCCTGTTATAAACCAGAACCCTTTATAAACCAGAACCCTTTATAAACCAGAGCCCGTTATAAACAAGAGCCCTTTATAAACCAAAGCCGTTTAAAAACCAAAGCCCTTTAGAAACCTAAGCCCTTTATAGACCAGAGCCCTTTATAAACCAAAGCCGGTTATAAACCAGAGCCCTTTATAAACCAGAGCCCTTTATAAACCAAAGCAGGTTATAAACCAGAGCCCTTTATAAACCAGAGCCCTTTATAAACCAAAGCCGGTTATAAACCAGAGCCCTTTATAAACCAGAGCCCTTTATAAACCAAAGCCGGTTATAAACCAGAGGCCATTATAAACCAGAGTCCGTTATAAACCAAAGCCGGTTATAAACCAGAGCCTGTTATAAACCAGAGCCCTTTATAAACCAGAACCCTTTATGAACCACAGCCCATTAAAAACCAGAACCCTTTATAAACCAGAGCCCATTATAAACCAAATCCCTTTAGAAACCAAAGCCCTTTAGAAACCAAAGCCCTTTATACACCAGAGCCTGTTATAAACCAGAGCCCTTTATAAACCAGAGCCCTTTATAAACCAAAGCCGGTTATAAACCAGAGCCCTTTATAAACCAGAGCCCGTTATAAACCAGAGCCCTTTATGAACCAGTGCCCTTTATAAACCAAAGCCGGTTATAAACCAGAGCCCGTTATAAACCAGAGCCCATTATAAACCAAAGCCCTTTAGAAACCAAAGCCCTTTAGAAACCAGAGCCCTTTATACACCAGAGCCTGTTATAAACCAGAGCCCTTTATAAACCAGAGCCCTTTATAAACCAAAGCCGGTTATAAACCAAAGCCCTTTATACACCAGAGCCGGTTATAAACCAGAGCCCGTTATAAACCAGAGCCCTTTATAAACCAAAGCCCTGTATAAACGAAAGCCGGTTATAAACCAGAGCCCGTTATAAACCAGAGCCCTTTATAAACCAAAGCCCGTTATAAACCAGAGCGCTTTATAAACCAGAGCCTTTATAAACCAGAGCTCTTTATTCGCCAGAGCTCTTTATAAAGCAGAGCCCGTTATAAACCAGAGCCTTTTATAAACTAGAGCCCTTTTTAAACCAAAGCCAGTTTTATACCAGAGCCTGTTATGAACTAAAGCTCATCATAAACCAGAGCCTGTTATTAACCAGAGCCCTTTATAAACCAGAGCCCTTTATAAACCAAACCAGTTATAAACCAGAGCCCTTTATAAACCAAAGCCTGTTATAAACCAGAGCCCTTTATAAACCTAAGCCGGTTATAAACCAGAGCCTGTTATAAACCAGAGCCCTTTATAAACCAAAGCCCTTTATAAACCAAAGCCTTTTAGAAAACAAAGCCCTTAAGAAACCAAAGCCCTTTATATACCAAAGCCGGTTATAAACCAAAGCCAGTTATAAACCAGAGCCTGTTATAAACCAGAGGCCTTTATAAGCCAGAGCCCATTAAAAACCAGAGGCCTTTATAAGCCAGAGCCCGTTAAAAACCAGTGCCCTTTATAAACCAAAGCCCGTTATGAACCAGAGCCCTTTATAAAGCAGAGCCCGTTATAAACCAGAGCCTTTTATAAACTAGAGCCCTTCTTAAACCAAAGCGAGTTATTCACCTGAGCCTGTTATAAACCAGAGCCCTTTATAAACCAAAGCCCATAATAAACCAGAGCCTGTTATAAACCAGAGCCCTTTATAAACCAAACCCCGTTCTAAACAAGAGCCCTTTATAAACCAGAGCCCTTTATGAACCAGAGCCCATTAAAAACCAGAACCCTTTATAAACCAGAGCCCATTATAAACCAAAGCCCTTTAGAAACAAAAGCCCTTTAGAAACCAAAGCCCTTAATGCACCAGAGCCTGTTATAAACCAGAGCCCGTTATGAACCAAAGCGGGTTATAAACCAGAGCCTGTTATAAACCAGAACCCTTTATAAACCAAAGCCTGTTATAAACCAGAGCCCTTTATAAACCAGAGCCTTTATAAACCAGAGCTCTTTATTCACCAGAGCCCTTTATAAACCAGAGGCCATTATAAACCAGAGCACTTTATAAACCAGAGCTCTTTATTAACCTGAGCCCTTTATAAACCAGATTTGGTTATAAACCAGAGCTCCTTATAAACCAAAGCCCATAATGAACCAGAGCCCGTTATAAACCAGAGCCCTTTATAAAGCAGAGTCCGTTATAAACCAGAGCCCTTTATAAACCAGAGCCCTTTATAAACCAAACCCAGTTATAAACCAGAACCTGATATAAACCAGAGCCCTTTATAAACCAAAGCCTGTTATAAACCAGAGCCCTTTATAAACCAAAGCCGGTTATAAACCAGAGCCTGTTATAAACCAGTGCCCTTTATAAACCAAAGCCTTTTAGAAAACGAAGCCCTTTAGAAACCAAAGCCCTTTATATACCAAAGCTGGTTATAAACCAAAGCCGGTTATAAACCAGAGCCTGTTATAAACCAGAGGCCTTTATAAGCCAGAGCCCATTAAGAACCAGAGGCCTTTATAAGCCAGAGCCCATTAAAAACAAGAGCCCTTTATAAACCAAAGCCCTTTACAAACCAAAGCCCTTTAGAAACGAAAGCCCTGTAGAAACCAAAGCCCTTCAAATACCAGAGCCTGTTATAAACCAGAGCCCTTTATATACCAAAGCCGGTTATAAACCAGAGGCCGTTATAAACCAAAACCCTTTATAAGCCAAAGCCAGTTATAAACCAGAGCCGGTTATAAACCAGAGGTCTTTATAAACCAAAGCCCAATATGAACCAGAGCCCATTATAAACCAGAGGCCTTCATAAAGCAGAGCCTGTTATAAACCAGAGCCTTTTATAAACAAGAGCCCTTTTTAAACCAAAGCCAGTTATATACCAGAGCCTGGTATAAACCAGAGCCCTTTATAAACCAAAGCCCATCATAAACCAGAGCCTGTTATAAACCAGAGCCCTTTATAAACCAAAGCCCGTTATAAACCAGAGCCCTTTATAAACTAGAGCCTTTATAAACCAGAGCTCTTTATTCACAAGAGCCCTTTATAAACCAGAGCCCGTTATAAACAAGAGCCCTTTATAAACGAGAGCTCTTTATTAACCTGAGCCTGATATAAACTAGAGCCCTTTATAAACCACAGCCCTTTATAAACAAGAGCCCTTTATAAACCAAAGCCCTTTATAAACCAAAGCCCTTTATAAACCAAAGCCGGTTATAAACCAGAGCCCGTTATAAACCAGAACCCTTTATAAACCAGAGCCCGTTATAAACAAGAGCCCTTTATAAACCAAAGCCCTTTAGAAACCAAAGCCCTTTATAGACCAGAGCCCTTTATAAACCAGAGCCCTTTATAAACCAAAGTCGGTTATAAACCAGAGCCTGTTATAAACCAGAGTCCTTTATAAACCACAGCCCTGCATAAACCAAAGCCGGTTATAAGCCCGAGCCCTTTATAAACCAGAGCCCTTTATAAACCAAAGCCTGTTATAAACCAGAGCCCTTTATAAACCAAAGCCGGTTATAAACCAGAGCCTGTTATAAACCAGTGCACTTTATAAACCAAAGCCTTTTAGAAATCAAAGCCCTTTAGAAACCAAAGCCCTTTATATACCAAAGCTGGTTATAAACCAAAGCCGGTTATAAACCAGAGCCTGTTATAAACCAGAGGCCTTTATAAGCCAGAGCCCATTAAAAACCAGAGGCCTTTATAAGCCAGAGCCCATTAAAAACCAGAGCCCTTTATATACCAAAGCCCTTTACAAACCAAAGCCCTTTAGAAACCAAAGCCCTGTAGAAACCAAAGCCCTTCATATACCAGAGCCTATTATAAACCAGAGCCCTTTATAAACCAAAGCCGGTTATAAACCAGAGGCCGTTATAAACCAAAACCCTTTATAAGCCAAAGCCAGTTATAAACCAGAGCCGGTTATAAATCAGAGGTCTTTATAAACCAAAGCCCAATATGAACCAGACCCCATTATAAACCAGAGCCCTTTATACACCAGAGCCTGTTATAAACCAGAGCCCTTTATAAAGCAAAGCCCATCATAAACCAGAGCCTGTTATAAACCAGAGCCCTTTATAAACCAAACCCAGTTATAAACCAGAGCCTGATATAAACCAGAGCCCTTTATAAACCAAAGCCTGTTACAAACCAGAGCCCATTATAAACCAAAGCCCTTTAGAAACAAAAGCCCTTTAGAAACCAAAGCCCTTAATGCACCAGAACCTGTTATAAACCAGAGCCCGTTATGAACCAAAGCGGGTTATAAACCAGAGCCTGTTATAAACCAGAACCCTTTATAAACCAAAGCCTGTTATAAACCAGAGCCCTTTATAAACCAGAGCCTTTATAAACCAGAGCTCTTTATTCACCAGAGCCCTTTATAAACCAGAGGCCATTATAAACCAGAGCACTTTATAAACCAGAGCTCTTTATTAACCTGAGCCCTTTATAAACCAGATTTGGTTATAAACCAGAGCTCCTTATAAACCAAAGCCCATAATGAACCAGAGCCCGTTATAAACCAGAGCCCTTTATAAAGCAGAGTCCGTTATAAACCAGAGCCCTTTATAAACCAGAGCCCTTTATAAACCAAACCCAGTTATAAACCAGAACCTGATATAAACCAGAGCCCTTTATAAACCAAAGCCTGTTATAAACCAGAGCCCTTTATAAACCAAAGCCGGTTATAAACCAGAGCCTGTTATAAACCAGTGCCCTTTATAAACCAAAGCCTTTTAGAAAACAAAGCCCTTTAGAAACCAAAGCCCTTTATATACCAAAGCTGGTTATAAACCAAAGCCGGTTATAAACCAGAGCCTAATATAAACCAGAGGCCTTTATAAGCCAGAGCCCATTAAGAACCAGAGGCCTTTATAAGCCAGAGCCCATTAAAAACAAGAGCCCTTAATAAACCAAAGCCCTTTACAAACCAAAGCCCTTTAGAAACGAAAGCCCTGTAGAAACCAAAGCCCTTCAAATACCAGAGCCTGTTATAAACCAGAGCCCTTTATATACCAAAGCCGGTTATAAACCAGAGGCCGTTATAAACCAAAACCCTTTATAAGCCAAAGCCAGTTATAAACCAGAGCCGGTTATAAACCAGAGGTCTTTATAAACCAAAGCCCAATATGAACCAGAGCCCTTTATAAACTAGAGCCTTTATAAACCAGAGCTCTTTATTCACAAGAGCCCTTTATAAACCAGAGCCCGTTATAAACAAGAGCCCTTTATAAACGAGAGCTCTTTAGAAACCAAAGCCCTTAATGCACCAGAGCCTGTTATAAACCAGAGCCCGTTATGAACCAGAGCCCATTATAAACCAAAGCCCTTTAGAAACAAAAGCCCTTTAGAAACCAAAGCCCTTAATGCACCAGAGCCTGTTATAAACCAGAGCCATTTATACACCAGAGCCTGTTATAAACCAGAGCCCTTTATAAAGCAAAGCCCATCATAAACCAGAGCCTGTTATAAACCAGAGCCCTTTATAAACCAAACCCAGTTATAAACCAGAGCCTGATATAAACCAGAGCCCTTTATAAACCAAAGCCTGTTACAAACCAGAGCCCTTTATAAACCAAAGCCTTTTAGAAAACAAAGCCCTTTAGAAACCAAAGCCCTTTATATACCAGTGCCTGTTATAAACCAGAGCCCTTTATAAACCGAAGCCGGTTATAAACCAGAGCCCGTTATAAACCAAAGCCCTTTAAAAACCAAAGCCGGTTATAAACCAGAGCCCTTTATAAACCAAAGCCGGTTATAAACCAGAGCCCGTTATAAACCAGAGCCTGTTATGAACCAAAGCGGGTTATAAACCAGAGCCTGGTATAAACCAGAGCCCTTTACAAACCAAAGCCTGTTATAAACCAGAGCCCTTTATAAACTAGAGCCTTTATAAACCAGAGCTCTTTATTCACAAGAGCCCTTTATAAACCAGAGCCCGTTATAAACAAGAGCCCTTTATAAACGAGAGCTCTTTATTAACCAGATCCTGTTATAAACAAGAGCCCTTTATAAACCAAAGCCCTTTATAAACCAAAGCCGGTTATAAACCAGAACCCTTTATAAACCAGAACCCTTTATAAACCAGAGCCTGTTATAAACAAGAGCCCTTTATAAACCAAAGCCCTTTAGAAACCAAAGTCCTTTATAGACCAGAGCCCTTTATAAACCAAAGCATGTTATAAACCAGACCCTGTTATAAACCAGAGGCCTTTCTAAACCAAAGCCCTTTATAAGCCAGAGCCCTTTAAAATCCAGAGCCCTTTATAAACCGAAACCCTTTATAAACCAGAACCCTTTATAAACCAGAGCCTGTTATAAACCAGAGCCCTTTATAAACCAGAGCCCTTTATAAACAAGAGCCCTTTAGAAACCAAAGCCCTCTAGAAACCAAAGCCCTTTATAGATCAGAGCCCTTTATAAACCAAAGCAGGTTATAAACCAGAGCCTGATATAAACCAGAGCCCTTTATAAACCAGAGCCCTTTATAAACCAAAGCCGGTTATAAACCAGAGGCTGTTATAAACCAGAGCCCGTTATAAACCAAAGCCGGTTATAAACCAGAGCCTGTTCTAAACCAGAGCCCTTTATAAATCAAAGCCCGTTCTAAACAAGAGCCCTTTATAAACCAGAGCCCTTTATGAACCAGAGCCCATAAACAACCAGAACCCTTTATAAACCAGAGCTCATTATAAACCAAAGCCCTTTAGAAACAAAAGCCCTTTAGAAACCAAAGCCCTTAATGCACACGAGCCTGTTATAAACCAGAGCCCTTTATAAACCAAAGCCGGTTATAAACCCGAGCCCTTTATAAACCAGAGCCCTTGATAAACCAAAGCCGGTTATAAACCAGAGCCCTTTATAAACCAGAGCCCTTTATAAACCAAAGCCTGTTATAAACCAGAGCCCTTTATAAACTAGAGCCTTTATAAACCAGTGCTCTTTATTCACAAGAGCCCTTTATAAACCAGAGCCCGTTATAAACAAGAGCCCTTTATAAACGAGAGCTCTTTATTAACCAGAGCCTGTAATAAACTAGAGCCCTTTATAAACCACAGCCCTTTATAAACAAGAGCCCTTTATAAACCAAAGCCCTTTATAAACCAAAGCCGGTTATAAACCAGAACCCTTTATAAACCAGAGCCCTTTATAAACCAAAGTCGGTTATAAACCAGAGCCTGTTATAAACCAGAGTCCTTTATAAACCACAGCCCTGCATAAACCAAAGCCGGTTATAAGCCCGAGCCCTTTATAAACCAGAGCCCTTTATAAACCAAAGCCTGTTATAAACCAGAGCCCTTTATAAACCAAAGCCGGTTATAAACCAGAGCCTGTTATAAACCAGTGCACTTTATAAACCAAAGCCTTTTAGAAATCAAAGCCCTTTAGAAACCAAAGCCCTTTATATACCAAAGCTGGTTATAAACCAAAGCCGGTTATAAACCAGAGCCTGTTATAAACCAGAGGCCTTTATAAGCCAGAGCCCATTAAAAACCAGAGGCCTTTATAAGCCAGAGCCCATTAAAAACCAGAGCCCTTTATATACCAAAGCCCTTTACAAACCAAAGCCCTTTAGAAACCAAAGCCCTGTAGAAACCAAAGCCCTTCATATACCAGAGCCTATTATAAACCAGAGCCCTTTATAAACCAAAGCCGGTTATAAACCAGAGGCCGTTATAAACCAAAACCCTTTATAAGCCAAAGCCAGTTATAAACCAGAGCCGGTTATAAATCAGAGGTCTTTATAAACCAAAGCCCAATATGAACCAGACCCCATTATAAACCAGAGCCCTTTATACACCAGAGCCTGTTATAAACCAGAGCCCTTTATAAAGCAAAGCCCATCATAAACCAGAGCCTGTTATAAACCAGAGCCCTTTATAAACCAAACCCAGTTATAAACCAGAGCCTGATATAAACCAGAGCCCTTTATAAACCAAAGCCTGTTACAAACCAGAGCCCATTATAAACCAAAGCCCTTTAGAAACAAAAGCCCTTTAGAAACCAAAGCCCTTAATGCACCAGAACCTGTTATAAACCAGAGCCCGTTATGAACCAAAGCGGGTTATAAACCAGAGCCTGTTATAAACCAGAACCCTTTATAAACCAAAGCCTGTTATAAACCAGAGCCCTTTATAAACCAGAGCCTTTATAAACCAGAGCTCTTTATTCACCAGAGCCCTTTATAAACCAGAGGCCATTATAAACCAGAGCACTTTATAAACCAGAGCTCTTTATTAACCTGAGCCCTTTATAAACCAGATTTGGTTATAAACCAGAGCTCCTTATAAACCAAAGCCCATAATGAACCAGAGCCCGTTATAAACCAGAGCCCTTTATAAAGCAGAGTCCGTTATAAACCAGAGCCCTTTATAAACCAGAGCCCTTTATAAACCAAACCCAGTTATAAACCAGAACCTGATATAAACCAGAGCCCTTTATAAACCAAAGCCTGTTATAAACCAGAGCCCTTTATAAACCAAAGCCGGTTATAAACCAGAGCCTGTTATAAACCAGTGCCCTTTATAAACCAAAGCCTTTTAGAAAACAAAGCCCTTTAGAAACCAAAGCCCTTTATATACCAAAGCTGGTTATAAACCAAAGCCGGTTATAAACCAGAGCCTAATATAAACCAGAGGCCTTTATAAGCCAGAGCCCATTAAGAACCAGAGGCCTTTATAAGCCAGAGCCCATTAAAAACAAGAGCCCTTAATAAACCAAAGCCCTTTACAAACCAAAGCCCTTTAGAAACGAAAGCCCTGTAGAAACCAAAGCCCTTCAAATACCAGAGCCTGTTATAAACCAGAGCCCTTTATATACCAAAGCCGGTTATAAACCAGAGGCCGTTATAAACCAAAACCCTTTATAAGCCAAAGCCAGTTATAAACCAGAGCCGGTTATAAACCAGAGGTCTTTATAAACCAAAGCCCAATATGAACCAGAGCCCTTTATAAACTAGAGCCTTTATAAACCAGAGCTCTTTATTCACAAGAGCCCTTTATAAACCAGAGCCCGTTATAAACAAGAGCCCTTTATAAACGAGAGCTCTTTAGAAACCAAAGCCCTTAATGCACCAGAGCCTGTTATAAACCAGAGCCCGTTATGAACCAGAGCCCATTATAAACCAAAGCCCTTTAGAAACAAAAGCCCTTTAGAAACCAAAGCCCTTAATGCACCAGAGCCTGTTATAAACCAGAGCCATTTATACACCAGAGCCTGTTATAAACCAGAGCCCTTTATAAAGCAAAGCCCATCATAAACCAGAGCCTGTTATAAACCAGAGCCCTTTATAAACCAAACCCAGTTATAAACCAGAGCCTGATATAAACCAGAGCCCTTTATAAACCAAAGCCTGTTACAAACCAGAGCCCTTTATAAACCAAAGCCTTTTAGAAAACAAAGCCCTTTAGAAACCAAAGCCCTTTATATACCAGTGCCTGTTATAAACCAGAGCCCTTTATAAACCGAAGCCGGTTATAAACCAGAGCCCGTTATAAACCAAAGCCCTTTAAAAACCAAAGCCGGTTATAAACCAGAGCCCTTTATAAACCAAAGCCGGTTATAAACCAGAGCCCGTTATAAACCAGAGCCTGTTATGAACCAAAGCGGGTTATAAACCAGAGCCTGGTATAAACCAGAGCCCTTTACAAACCAAAGCCTGTTATAAACCAGAGCCCTTTATAAACTAGAGCCTTTATAAACCAGAGCTCTTTATTCACAAGAGCCCTTTATAAACCAGAGCCCGTTATAAACAAGAGCCCTTTATAAACGAGAGCTCTTTATTAACCAGATCCTGTTATAAACAAGAGCCCTTTATAAACCAAAGCCCTTTATAAACCAAAGCCGGTTATAAACCAGAACCCTTTATAAACCAGAACCCTTTATAAACCAGAGCCTGTTATAAACAAGAGCCCTTTATAAACCAAAGCCCTTTAGAAACCAAAGTCCTTTATAGACCAGAGCCCTTTATAAACCAAAGCATGTTATAAACCAGACCCTGTTATAAACCAGAGGCCTTTCTAAACCAAAGCCCTTTATAAGCCAGAGCCCTTTAAAATCCAGAGCCCTTTATAAACCGAAACCCTTTATAAACCAGAACCCTTTATAAACCAGAGCCTGTTATAAACCAGAGCCCTTTATAAACCAGAGCCCTTTATAAACAAGAGCCCTTTAGAAACCAAAGCCCTCTAGAAACCAAAGCCCTTTATAGATCAGAGCCCTTTATAAACCAAAGCAGGTTATAAACCAGAGCCTGATATAAACCAGAGCCCTTTATAAACCAGAGCCCTTTATAAACCAAAGCCGGTTATAAACCAGAGGCTGTTATAAACCAGAGCCCGTTATAAACCAAAGCCGGTTATAAACCAGAGCCTGTTCTAAACCAGAGCCCTTTATAAATCAAAGCCCGTTCTAAACAAGAGCCCTTTATAAACCAGAGCCCTTTATGAACCAGAGCCCATAAACAACCAGAACCCTTTATAAACCAGAGCTCATTATAAACCAAAGCCCTTTAGAAACAAAAGCCCTTTAGAAACCAAAGCCCTTAATGCACACGAGCCTGTTATAAACCAGAGCCCTTTATAAACCAAAGCCGGTTATAAACCCGAGCCCTTTATAAACCAGAGCCCTTGATAAACCAAAGCCGGTTATAAACCAGAGCCCTTTATAAACCAGAGCCCTTTATAAACCAAAGCCTGTTATAAACCAGAGCCCTTTATAAACTAGAGCCTTTATAAACCAGTGCTCTTTATTCACAAGAGCCCTTTATAAACCAGAGCCCGTTATAAACAAGAGCCCTTTATAAACGAGAGCTCTTTATTAACCAGAGCCTGTAATAAACTAGAGCCCTTTATAAACCACAGCCCTTTATAAACAAGAGCCCTTTATAAACCAAAGCCCTTTATAAACCAAAGCCGGTTATAAACCAGAACCCTTTATAAACCAGAACCCTTTATAAACCAGAGCCTGTTATAAACAAGAGCCCTTTATAAACCAAAGGCCTTTAGAAACCAAAGCCCTTTAGAAACCAAAGCCCTTTATAGACCAGAGCCCTTTATAAACCAAAGCATGTTATAAACCAGACCCTGTTATAAACCAGAGGCCTTTCTAAACCAAAGCCCGTTATAAGCCAGAGCCCTTTAAAATCCAGAGCCCTTTATAAACCGAAACCCTTTATAAACCAGAACCCTTTATAAACCAGAGCCTGCTATAAACCAGAGCCCTTTATAAACAAGAGCCCTTTAGAAACCAAAGCCCTCTAGAACCAAAGCCCTTTATAGACCAGAGCCCTTTATAAACCAAAGCAGGTTATAAACCAGAGCCTGTTATAAACCAGAGCCCTTTATAAACCAAAGTCCTTTATAAACCAAAGCCGGTTATAAACCAGAGGCTGTTATAAACCAGAGCCCGTTATAAACCAAAGCTGGTTATAAACCAGAGCCTGTTATAAACCAGAGCCCTTTATAAATCAAAGCCCGTTCTAAACAAGAGCCCTTTATAAACCAGAGCCCTTTATGAACCAGAGCCCATAAACAACCAGAACCCTTTATAAACCAGAGCTCATTATAAACCAAAGCCCTTTAGAAACAAAAGCCCTTTAGAAACCAAAGCCCTTAATGCACCAGAGCCTGTTATAAACCAGTGCCCTTTATAAACCAAAGCCGGTTATAAACCCGAGCCCTTTATAAACCAGAGACCTTGATAAACCAAAGCCAGTTATAAACCAGAGCCCTTTATAAACCAGAGCCCTTTATAAACCAAAGCCGGTTATAAACCAGAGGCCATTATAAACCAGAGCCCGTTATAAACCAAAGCCGGTTATAAACCAGAGCCTGTTATAAACCAGAGCCCTTTATAAACCAGAGCCCTTTATGAACCACAGCCCATTAAAAACCAGAACCCTTTATAAACCAGAGCCCATTATAAACCAAAGCCCTGTAGAAACCAAAGCCCTTTAGAAACCAAAGCCCTTTATACACCAGAGCCTGTTATAAACCAGAGCCCTTTATAAACCAGAGCCCTGTATAAACCAGAGCCGGTTATAAACCAGAGCCCGTTATTAACCAGAGCCCATTATAAACCAGAGCCCTTTATAAACTAGAGCTTTTATAAACCAGAGCTCTTTATTCACAAGAGCCCTATATAAACCAGAGCCAATTTTAAAACCAAATCCCTGTAGAAACCAAAGCCCTTTAGAAACCAAAGCCCTTTATTCACCAGAGCCTGTTATAAACCAGAGCCCTTTATAAACCAGAGCCCTGTATAAACCAAAGCCGGTTATAAACCAGAGCCCGTTATAAACCAGTGCCCATTATAAACCAGAGCCGTTTATAAACGAGTGCCCTTTATAAACCAAAACCGGTTATAAACCATAGCCCGTTATAAACCAGAGCCCGTTATGAACCAAAGCGGGTTATAAACCAGAGCCTGTTATAAACCAGAGCCCTTTATAAACCAAAGCCCGTTATAAACCAGGGCACTTTATAAACCAGAGCCTTTATAAACCAGAGCTCTTTATTCGCCAGAGCTCTTTATAAAGCAGTGCCCGTGATAAACCAGAGCCTTTTATAAACATGAGCCCTTTTTAAACCAAAGCCAGTTATATACCAGAGCCTGTTATAAACCAGAGCCCTTTATAAACCAAAGCCCATCATAAACCAGAGCCTGTTATAAACCAGAGCCCTTTAGAAACCAAACCCAGTTATAAACCAGAGCCTGATATAAACCAGAGCCCTTTATAAACCAAAGCCTGTTATAAACCAGAGCCCTTTATAAACCAAAGCCTTTTAGAAAACAAAGCCCTTTGGAAACCAAAGCCCTTTATATACCAGTGCCTGTCATAAACCACAGCCCTTTAAAAACCGAAGCCGGTTATAAACCAGAGCCCGTTATAAACCAAAGCCCTTTATAAACCAAAGCCGGTTATAAATCAGAGCCCGTTAAAAACCAGAGCACTTTATAAACCAGAGCCCTTTATAAACCAAAGACGGTTATAAACCAGAGCCCGTGATAAACCAGAGCCCTTTATAAACCAAAGCCCGTTATAAACCAGAGCCCTTTATAAACTAGAGCCTTTATAAACCAGAGCTCTTTATTCACAAGAGCCCTTTATAAACCAGAGCCCGTTATAGACAAGAGCCCTTTATAAACGAGAGCTCTTTATTAACCAGAGCCTGTTATAAACCAGTGCCCTTTATAAACCAAAGCCGGTTATAAACCAGAGCCCGTTATAAACCAGAGCCCATTATAAACCAAAGCCCTTTAGAAACCAAAGCCCTTTAGAAACCAGAGCCCTTTATACACCAGAGCCTGTTATAAACCAGAGCCCTTTATAAACCAGAGCCCTTTATAAACCAAAGCCGGTTATAAACCAAAGCCCTTTATACACCAGAGCCGGTTATAAACCAGAGCCCGTTATAAACCAGAGCCCTTTATAAACCAAAGCCCTGTATAAACGAAAGCCGGTTATAAACCAGAGCCCGTTATAAACCAGAGCCCTTTATAAACCAAAGCCCGTTATAAACCAGAGCGCTTTATAAACCAGAGCCTTTATAAACCAGAGCTCTTTATTCGCCAGAGCTCTTTATAAAGCAGAGCCCGTTATAAACCAGAGCCTTTTATAAACTAGAGCCCTTTTTAAACCAAAGCCAGTTTTATACCAGAGCCTGTTATGAACTAAAGCTCATCATAAACCAGAGCCTGTTATAAACCAGAGCCCTTTATAAACCAGAGCCCTTTATAAACCAAACCAGTTATAAACCAGAGCCCTTTATAAACCAAAGCCTGTTATAAACCAGAGCCCTTTATAAACCTAAGCCGGTTATAAACCAGAGCCTGTTATAAACCAGAGCCCTTTATAAACCAAAGCCCTTTATAAACCAAAGCCTTTTACAAAACAAAGCCCTTTAGAAACCAAAGCCCTTTATATACCAAAGCCGGTTATAAACCAAAGCCAGTTATAAACCAGAGCCTGTTATAAACCAGAGGCCTTTATAAGCCAGAGCCCATTAAAAACCAGAGGCCTTTATAGGCCAGAGCCCGTTAAAAACCAGTGCCCTTTACAAACCAAAGCCCGTTATGAACCAGAGCCCTTTATAAAGCAGAGCCCGTTATAAACCAGAGCCTTTTATAAACTAGAGCCCTTCTTAAACCAAAGCCAGTTATACACCTGAGCCTGTTATAAACCAGAGCCCTTTATAAACCAAAGCCCATAATAAACCAGAGCCTGCTATAAACCAGAGCCCTTTATAAACCAAACCCCGTTCTAAACAAGAGCCCTTTATAAACCAGAGCCCTTTATGAACCAGAGCCCATTAAAAACCAGAACCCTTTATAAACCAGAGCCCATTATAAACCAAAGCCCTTTAGAAACAAAAGCCCTTTAGAAACCAAAGCCCTTAATGCACCAGAGCCTGTTATAAACCAGAGCCCGGTATGAACCAAAGCGGGTTATAAACCAGAGCCTGTTATAAACCAGAACCCTTTATAAACCAAAGCCTGTTATAAACCAGAGCCCTTTATAAACCAGAGCCTTTATAAACCAGAGCTCTTTATTCACCAGAGCCCTTTATAAACCAGAGGCCATTATAAACCAGAGCACTTTATAAACCAGAGCTCTTTATTAACCTGAGCCCTTTATAAACCAGATTTGGTTATAAACCAGAGCTCCTTATAAACCAAAGCCCATAATGAACCAGAGCCCGTTATAAACCAGAGCCCTTTATAAAGCAGAGTCCGTTATAAACCAGAGCCCTTTATAAACCAGAGCCCTTTATAAACCAAACCCAGTTATAAACCAGAACCTGATATAAACCAGAGCCCTTTATAAACCAAAGCCTGTTATAAACCAGAGCCCTTTATAAACCAAAGCGGTTATAAACCAGAGACTGTTATAAACCAGTGCCCTTTATAAACCAAAGCCTTTTAGAAAACAAAGCCCTTTAGAAACCAAAGCCCTTTATATACCAAAGCTGGTTATAAACCAAAGCCGGATATAAACCAGAGCCTGTTATAAACCAGAGGCCTTTATAAGCCAGAGCCCATTAAGAACCAGAGGCCTTTATAAGCCAGAGCCCATTAAAAACAAGAGCCCTTTATAAACCAAAGCCCTTTACAAACCAAAGCCCTTTAGAAACGAAAGCCCTGTAGAAACCAAAGCCTTTCAAATACCAGAGCCTGTTATAAACCAGAGCCCTTTATATACCAAAGCCGGTTATAAACCAGAGGCGGTTATAAACCAGAGGTCTTTATAAACCAAAGCCCAATATGAACCAGAGCCCATTATAAACCAGAGGCCTTCATAAAGCAGAGCCTGTTATAAACCAGAGCCTTTTATAAACAAGAGCCCTTTTTAAACCAAAGGCAGTTATATACCAGAGCCTGGTATAAACCAGAGCCCTTTATAAACCAAAGCCCATCATAAACCAGAGCCTTTTATAAACCAGAGCCCTTTAGAAACCAAACCCAGTTATAAACCAGAGCCTGATATAAACTGGAGCCCTTTATAAACCAAAGCCTGTTATAAACCAGAGCCCTTTATAAACCAAAGCCTTTTAGAAAACAAAGCCCTTTAGAAACCAAAGCCCTTTATATACCAGTTCCTGTTATAAACCAGAGCTCTTTATAAACTGAAGCCGGTTATAAACCAGAGCCCGTTATAAACCAAAGCCCTTTATAAACCAAACCTGGTTATAAACCAGAGCCCGTTATAAACCAGAGCACTTTATAAACCAGAGCCCTTTATAAACCAAAGCCGGTTATAAACCAGAGCCCGTTATAAACCAGAGCCCGTTATGAACCAAAGCGGGTTATAAACCAGAGCCCTTTATAAACCAAAGCCCATTATAAACCAGAGCCCTTTATAAACTAGAGCCTTTATAAACCAGAGCTCTTTATTCACAAGAGCCCTTTATAAACCAGAGCCCGTTATAGACAAGAGCCCTTTATAAATGAGAGCTCTTTATTAACCAGAGCCTGTTATAAACTAGAGCCCTTTATAAACCACAGCCCTTTATAAACAAGATCCCTTTATAAACCAGAACCCTTTATAAACCAGAACCCTTTATAAACCAGAGCCCGTTATAAACAAGAGCCCTTTATAAACCAAAGCCCTTTAGAAACCAAAGCCCTTTAGAAACCAAAGCCCTTTAGAAACCAAAGCCCTTTATAGACCAGAGCCCTTTATAAACCAAAGCCGGTTATAAACCAGAGCCTGTTATAAACCAGAGTCCTTTATAAACCAGAGCACTGCATAAACCAAGGCCGGTTATAAACCTGAGCCCTTTATAAACCAGAGCCCTTTATAAACCAAAGCCGGTTATAACCCAGAGCCCTTCATAAACCATAGCCCTTTATAAACCAAAGCCGGTTATAAACCAGAGGCCATTATAAACCAGAGCCCGTTATAAACCAAAGCCGGTTATAAACCAGAGCCTGTTATAAACCAGAGCCCTTTATAAACCAGAGCCCTTTATGAACCACAGCCCATTAAAAACCAGAACCCTTTATAAACCAGAGCCCGTTATAAACCAAAGCCCTGTAGAAACCAAAGCCCTTTAGAAACCAAAGTCCTTTATACACCAGAGCCTGTTATAAACCAGAGCCCTTTATAAACCAGAGCCCTGTATAAACCAAAGCCGGTTATAAACCAGAGCCCGTTATAAACCAGAGCCCATTATAAACCAGAGCCCTTTATAAACCGGTGCCCTTTATAAACCAAAGCCGGTTATAAACCAGAGCCCGTTATAAACCAGAGCCTGTTATGAACCAAAGCGGGTTATAAACCAGAGCCTGTTATAAACCAGAGCCCTTTATAAACCAAAGCCCGTTATAAACCAGAGCACTTTATAAACCAGAGCTCTTTATTCGCCAGAGCTCTTTATAAAGCAGAGCCCGTTATAAACCAGAGCCTTTTATAAACTAGAGCCCTTTTTAAACCAAAGCCAGTTTTATACCAGAGCCCGTTAAAAACTAGAGCCCTTTATAAACCAAAGCCCGTTATAAACCGGAGCCCTTTATAAAGCAGAGCCCGTTATAAACCATAGTCTTTTATAAACTAGAGCCCATTTTAAACCAAACCCAGTTATAAACCAGAGCCTGATATAAACCAGAGCCCTTTATAAACCAGAGCCCGTTATAATCCAGAGCCGGTTATGAACCAAAGCGGGTTATAAACCAGAGCCTGTTATAAACCAGAGCCCTTTATAAACCAAAGCCTTTATGAACCAGAGCCCTTTATAAACTAGAGCCTTTATAAACCAGAGCTCTTTATTCACAAGAGCTCTTTATAAACCAGAGGCCGTTATATACAAAAGCCTTTTATAAACGACAGCTCTTTATGAACCAGAGCCCGTTATAAACCGGAGCCCTTTATAAACCAGAGCCCTTTATAAACAAGAGCCCTTTATAAACCAAAGCCCTTTATAAACCAAAGCCCTTTATAAACCAAAGCCGGTAATAAACCAGAGCCTGTTATAAACCAGAGGCCTTTAGAAACCAAAGCCCGTTATAAACCAAAGCCGGTAATAAACCAGAGCCTGTTATAAACCAGAGCCCTTTATAAACCAAAGCCTGTTCTAAACCAGTGCCCATTATAAACCAGAGCCCTTTATAAACCAGAGCCCTTTATGAACCAGAGCCCATTAAAAACCAGAGCCCTTTATAAACCAGAGCCCGTTATAAACCAAAGCCCTTTAGAAACCAAAGCCCTTTAGAAACAAAAGCCCTTTATACACCAGAGCCTGTTATAAACCAGAGCCCTTTATAAACCAGAGAACTTTATAAATCAAAGCCGGTTATAAACCAGAGCCCGTTATAAACCAGAGCCGGTTATGAACCAAAGCGGGTTATAAACCAGAGCCTGTTATAAACCAGAGCCCTTTATAAACCAAAGCCCGTTATAAACCAGAGCCCTTTATAAACTAGAGCCTTTATAAACCAGAGCTCTTTATTCACAAGAGCCCTTATAAACCAGAGCCCGTTATAAACAAGAGCCCTTTATAAATGAGAGCTCTTTATTAACCAGAGCCCTTTAGAAACCAAAGCCCTTTAGAAACCAAATCCCTTTATAAACCAAAGCCGGTTATAAACCAGAAACCTTTATAAACCAAAGCCGGTTATAAACCAGAGCCTGTTATAAACCAGTGTCCTTTATAAACCAAAGCCTTTTAGAAAACAAAGCCCTTTAGAAACCAAAGCCCTTTATATACCAAAGCCGGTTATAAACCAAAGCCGGTTATAAACCAGAGGCCTTTATAAGCCAGATCCCATTAAAAACCAGAGGCCTTTATAAGCCAGAGCCCATTAAAAACCAGAGCCCTTTATAAACCAAAGCCCTTTAGAAACCAAAGCCCTTTAGAAACCAAAGCCCTGTAGAAACCAAAGCCCTTCATATACCAGAGCCTGTTATAAACCAGAGCCCTTTATAAAAAACGCCGGTTATAAAACAGAGGCCGTTATAAACCAAAACCCTTTATAAACCGAAGCCGGTTATAAACTAGAACCGGTTATAAATCAGAGCTCTTTATTAACAAGAGGCCTTTATAAACCAGAGCCAGTTATACACCAGAGGTCTTTATAAACCAAAGCCCAATATGAACCAGAGCCTTTTATAAACTAGAGCCCTTTATAAACCAAAGCCCATCATAAACCAGAGCCTGTTATAAACCAGAGCCTGTTATAAACCAGAGCCCTTTATAAACCAAACCCAGTTATAAACCAGAGCCTAATATAAACCAGAGCCCTTTATAAACCAAAGCCTGTTATAAACCAGAGCCCTTTATAAACCAGAGGCCTTTATAAACCAAAGCCGGTTATAAACCAGAGCCAGTTATAAACCAGAGCCCGTTATGAACCAAAGCGGGTTATAAACCAGAGCCTGGTATAAACCAGAGCCCTTTATAAACCAAAGCCCGTTATAAACCACAGCCCTTTATAAACTAGAGCCTTTATAAACCAGAGCTCTTTATTCACAAGAGCCCTTTATAAACCAGAGCCTGTTATAAACAAGAGCCCTTTATAAACGAGAGCTCTTTATTAACTAGAGCCTGTTATAAACTAGAGCCCTTTATAGACCACAGACCACAGAGCCTGTTATAAACAAGAGCCCTTTATAAACGAGAGCTCTTTATTAACAAGAGCCCTTTATAAACCAGAGCCTGTTATACACCAGAGGTCTTTATAAACCAAAGCCCAATATGAACCAGAGCCCATTATAAACCAGAGCCCTTTATAAAGCAGAGCCCGTTATAAACCAGAGCCTTTTATAAACTAGAGCCCTTTATAAACCAAAGCCCATCATAAACCAGAGCCTGTTATAAACCAGAGCCTGTTATAAACCAGAGCCCTTTATAAACCAAACCCAGTTATAAACCAGAGCCTGATATAAACCAGAGCCCTTTATAAACCAAAGCCTGTTATAAACCAGAGCCCTTTATAAACCAGAGGGCTTTATAAGCCAGAGCCCATTAAAAACCAGAGGCCTTTATAAGCCAGAGCCCGTTAAAAACCAGAGCCCTTTATAAACCAAAGCCCTTTAAAAACCAAAGCCATGTAGAAACCAAAGCCCTTTATATACCAGAGCCTGTTATAAACCAGCGCCCTTTATAAACCAAAGCCGGTTATAAACCAGAGGCCGTTATAAACCAAAACCCTTTATAAACCAAAGCCGGTTATAAACCAGAGCCGGTTATAAACCAGAGCTCTTTATTAACAAGAGCCCTTTATAAACCAGAGCCGGTTATAAACCAGAGGTCTTTATAAGCCAAAGCCCAATATGAACCAGAGCCCATTATAAACCAGAGCCCATTATAAACCAATGCCCGTTATAAACCAGAGCCTTTTATAAACTAGAGCCCTTTTTAAACCATAGCCAGATATATACCAGAGCCTGTTATAAACCAAAGCCCTTTATAAACCAAAGCCCATCATAAACCAGAGCCTGTTATAAACCAGAGCCCTTTATAAACCAAACCCAGTTATAAACCAGAGCCTGATATAAACCAGAGCCCTTTATAAACCAAAGCCTGTTATAAACCAGAGCCCTTTATAAACCAAAGCCTTTTAGAAAACAAAGCCCTTTAGAAACCAAAGCCCTATATATACCAAAGCTGGTTATAAACCAAAGCCGGTTATAAACCAGAGCCTGTTATAAACCAGAGGCCTTTATAAGCCAGAGCCCATTAAAAACCAGAGGCCTTTATAAGCCAGAGCCCGTTAAAAACCAGAGCCCTTTATAAACCAAAGCCCTTTAGAAACCAAAGCTTTGTAGAAACCAAAGCCCTTTATATACCAGAGCCTGTTATAAACCAAAGCTCTTTATTAACAAGAGCCCTTTATAAACCAGAGCCTGTTATAAACCAGAGCCCTTTATAAACAACGCCGGTTATAAACCAGAGGCCGTTATAAACCAAAACCCTTTATAAACCGAAACCGGTTATAAACTAGAGCCGGTTATAAATCAGAGCACTTTATTAACAAGAGCCCTTTATAAACCAGAGCCAGTTATACACCAGAGGTCTTTATAAACCAAAGCCCAATATGAACCAGAGCCCATTATAAACCAGAGCCCTTTATAAAGCAGAGCCCGTTATAAACCAGAGCCTTTTATAAACTAGAGCCCTTTATAAACCAAAGCCCATCATAAACCAGAGCCTGTTATAAACCAGAGCCTGTTATAAACCAGAGCCCTTTATAAACCAAACCCAGTTATAAACCAGAGCCTGATATAAACCAGAGCCCTTTATAAACCAAAGCCTGTTATAAACCAGAGCCCTTTATAAACCAGAGGGCTTTATAAGCCAGAGCCCATTAAAAACCAGAGGCCTTTATAAGCCAGAGCCCGTTAAAAACCAGAGCCCTTTATAAACCAAAGCCCTTTAAAAACCAAAGCCATGTAGAAACCAAAGCCCTTTATATACCAGAGCCTGTTATAAACCAGCGCCCTTTATAAACCAAAGCCGGTTATAAACCAGAGGCCGTTATAAACCAAAACCCTTTATAAACCAAAGCCGGTTATAAACCAGAGCCGGTTATAAACCAGAGCTCTTTATTAACAAGAGCCCTTTATAAACCAGAGCCGGTTATAAACCAGAGGTCTTTATAAGCCAAAGCCCAATATGAACCAGAGCCCATTATAAACCAGAGCCCATTATAAACCAATGCCCGTTATAAACCAGAGCCTTTTATAAACTAGAGCCCTTTTTAAACCATAGCCAGATATATACCAGAGCCTGTTATAAACCAAAGCCCTTTATAAACCAAAGCCCATCATAAACCAGAGCCTGTTATAAACCAGAGCCCTTTATAAACCAAACCCAGTTATAAACCAGAGCCTGATATAAACCAGAGCCCTTTATAAACCAAAGCCTGTTATAAACCAGAGCCCTTTATAAACCAAAGCCTTTTAGAAAACAAAGCCCTTTAGAAACCAAAGCCCTATATATACCAAAGCTGGTTATAAACCAAAGCCGGTTATAAACCAGAGCCTGTTATAAACCAGAGGCCTTTATAAGCCAGAGCCCATTAAAAACCAGAGGCCTTTATAAGCCAGAGCCCGTTAAAAACCAGAGCCCTTTATAAACCAAAGCCCTTTAGAAACCAAAGCTTTGTAGAAACCAAAGCCCTTTATATACCAGAGCCTGTTATAAACCAAAGCTCTTTATTAACAAGAGCCCTTTATAAACCAGAGCCGGTTATAAACCAGAGGTCTTTATAAACCAAAGCCCAATATGAACCAGAGCCCATTATAAACCAGAGCCCTTTATAAAGCAGAGCCCGTTATAAACCAGAGCCTTTTATAAACTAGAGCCCTTTTTAAACCAAAGCCAGATATATACCAGAGCCTGTTATAAACCAGAGCCCTTTATAAACCAATGCCCATCATAAACCAGAGCCTGTTATAAACCAGAGCCCTTTATAAACCAAACCCAGTTATAAACCAGAGCCTGATATAAACCAGAGCCCTTTATAAACCAAAGCCTGTTATAAACCAGAGCCCTTTTTTAAACCAAAGCCTTTTAGAAAACAAAGCCCTTTAGAAACCAAAGCCCTTTATATACCAGTGCCTGTAATAAACCAGAGCTCTTTATAAACCGAAGCCGGTTATAAACCAGAGCCCGTTATAAACCAAAGCCCTTTATAAACCAAAGCCGGTTATAAACCAGAGCCCGTTATAAACCAGAGCCCTTTATAAACCAGAGCTCTTTATTCACAAGAGCTCTTTATTAACCAGAGCCTGTTATAAACTAGAGCCCTTTATAAACCACAGCCCTTTATAAACAAGAGCCCTTTATAAACCAGAGCTCTTTATTCACAAGAGCCCTTTATAAACCAGAGCCTGTTATGAACTAGAGCCCTTTATAAACCACAGCCCTTTATAAACAAGAGCCCTTTATAAACCAGAGCTCTTTATTTACAAGAGCTCTTTATTAACCAGAGCCTGTTATAAACTAGAGCCCTTTATAAACCACAGCCCTTTATAAACAAGAGCCCTTTATAAACCAGAGCTCTTTATTCACAAGAGCCCTTTATAAACCAGAGCCCTTTTATAAACTAGAGCCCTTTATAAACCAAAGCCCTTTATAAACCAAAGCCCTTTAGAAACCAAAGCCCTTTATAAACCAAAGCCGGTTATAAACCAGAACCCTTTATAAACCAGAGCCTGTTATACACCAGTGTACTTTATAAACCAAAGCCTTTTAGAAAACAAAGCCTTTTAGAAACCAAAGCCCTTTACATACCAAAGCCGGTTATAAACCAAAGCCGGTTATAAACCAGAGCCTGTTAAAAACCAGAGGCCTTTATAAGCCAGAGCCCATTAAAAACCAGAGGCCTTTATAAGCCAGAGCCTGTTATAAACCAGAGCCCTTTATAAACAAAAGCCGGTTATAAACCAGAGGCCGTTATAAACCAAAGCCTGTTATAAACCAGAGCCCTTTATAAACCAAAGCCTTTTAGAAAACAAAGCCCTTTAGAAACCAAAGCCCTTTATATACCAAAGCCGGTTATAAACCAAAGCCAGTTATAAACCAGAGCCTGTTATAAACCAGAGGCCTTTATAAGCCAGAGCCCATTAAAAACCAGAGGCCTTTATAGGCCAGAGCCCGTTAAAAACCAGTGCCCTTTACAAACCAAAGCCCGTTATGAACCAGAGCCCTTTATAAAGCAGAGCCCGTTATAAACCAGAGCCTTTTATAAACTAGAGCCCTTCTTAAACCAAAGCCAGTTATACACCTGAGCCTGTTATAAACCAGAGCCCTTTATAAACCAAAGCCCATAATAAACCAGAGCCTGCTATAAACCAGAGCCCTTTATAAACCAAACCCCGTTCTAAACAAGAGCCCTTTATAAACCAGAGCCCTTTATGAACCAGAGCCCATTAAAAACCAGAACCCTTTATAAACCAGAGCCCATTATAAACCAAAGCCCTTTAGAAACAAAAGCCCTTTAGAAACCAAAGCCCTTAATGCACCAGAGCCTGTTATAAACCAGAGCCCGGTATGAACCAAAGCGGGTTATAAACCAGAGCCTGTTATAAACCAGAACCCTTTATAAACCAAAGCCTGTTATAAACCAGAGCCCTTTATAAACCAGAGCCTTTATAAACCAGAGCTCTTTATTCACCAGAGCCCTTTATAAACCAGAGGCCATTATAAACCAGAGCACTTTATAAACCAGAGCTCTTTATTAACCTGAGCCCTTTATAAACCAGATTTGGTTATAAACCAGAGCTCCTTATAAACCAAAGCCCATAATGAACCAGAGCCCGTTATAAACCAGAGCCCTTTATAAAGCAGAGTCCGTTATAAACCAGAGCCCTTTATAAACCAGAGCCCTTTATAAACCAAACCCAGTTATAAACCAGAACCTGATATAAACCAGAGCCCTTTATAAACCAAAGCCTGTTATAAACCAGAGCCCTTTATAAACCAAAGCGGTTATAAACCAGAGACTGTTATAAACCAGTGCCCTTTATAAACCAAAGCCTTTTAGAAAACAAAGCCCTTTAGAAACCAAAGCCCTTTATATACCAAAGCTGGTTATAAACCAAAGCCGGATATAAACCAGAGCCTGTTATAAACCAGAGGCCTTTATAAGCCAGAGCCCATTAAGAACCAGAGGCCTTTATAAGCCAGAGCCCATTAAAAACAAGAGCCCTTTATAAACCAAAGCCCTTTACAAACCAAAGCCCTTTAGAAACGAAAGCCCTGTAGAAACCAAAGCCTTTCAAATACCAGAGCCTGTTATAAACCAGAGCCCTTTATATACCAAAGCCGGTTATAAACCAGAGGCGGTTATAAACCAGAGGTCTTTATAAACCAAAGCCCAATATGAACCAGAGCCCATTATAAACCAGAGGCCTTCATAAAGCAGAGCCTGTTATAAACCAGAGCCTTTTATAAACAAGAGCCCTTTTTAAACCAAAGGCAGTTATATACCAGAGCCTGGTATAAACCAGAGCCCTTTATAAACCAAAGCCCATCATAAACCAGAGCCTTTTATAAACCAGAGCCCTTTAGAAACCAAACCCAGTTATAAACCAGAGCCTGATATAAACTGGAGCCCTTTATAAACCAAAGCCTGTTATAAACCAGAGCCCTTTATAAACCAAAGCCTTTTAGAAAACAAAGCCCTTTAGAAACCAAAGCCCTTTATATACCAGTTCCTGTTATAAACCAGAGCTCTTTATAAACTGAAGCCGGTTATAAACCAGAGCCCGTTATAAACCAAAGCCCTTTATAAACCAAACCTGGTTATAAACCAGAGCCCGTTATAAACCAGAGCACTTTATAAACCAGAGCCCTTTATAAACCAAAGCCGGTTATAAACCAGAGCCCGTTATAAACCAGAGCCCGTTATGAACCAAAGCGGGTTATAAACCAGAGCCCTTTATAAACCAAAGCCCATTATAAACCAGAGCCCTTTATAAACTAGAGCCTTTATAAACCAGAGCTCTTTATTCACAAGAGCCCTTTATAAACCAGAGCCCGTTATAGACAAGAGCCCTTTATAAATGAGAGCTCTTTATTAACCAGAGCCTGTTATAAACTAGAGCCCTTTATAAACCACAGCCCTTTATAAACAAGATCCCTTTATAAACCAGAACCCTTTATAAACCAGAACCCTTTATAAACCAGAGCCCGTTATAAACAAGAGCCCTTTATAAACCAAAGCCCTTTAGAAACCAAAGCCCTTTAGAAACCAAAGCCCTTTAGAAACCAAAGCCCTTTATAGACCAGAGCCCTTTATAAACCAAAGCCGGTTATAAACCAGAGCCTGTTATAAACCAGAGTCCTTTATAAACCAGAGCACTGCATAAACCAAGGCCGGTTATAAACCTGAGCCCTTTATAAACCAGAGCCCTTTATAAACCAAAGCCGGTTATAACCCAGAGCCCTTCATAAACCATAGCCCTTTATAAACCAAAGCCGGTTATAAACCAGAGGCCATTATAAACCAGAGCCCGTTATAAACCAAAGCCGGTTATAAACCAGAGCCTGTTATAAACCAGAGCCCTTTATAAACCAGAGCCCTTTATGAACCACAGCCCATTAAAAACCAGAACCCTTTATAAACCAGAGCCCGTTATAAACCAAAGCCCTGTAGAAACCAAAGCCCTTTAGAAACCAAAGTCCTTTATACACCAGAGCCTGTTATAAACCAGAGCCCTTTATAAACCAGAGCCCTGTATAAACCAAAGCCGGTTATAAACCAGAGCCCGTTATAAACCAGAGCCCATTATAAACCAGAGCCCTTTATAAACCGGTGCCCTTTATAAACCAAAGCCGGTTATAAACCAGAGCCCGTTATAAACCAGAGCCTGTTATGAACCAAAGCGGGTTATAAACCAGAGCCTGTTATAAACCAGAGCCCTTTATAAACCAAAGCCCGTTATAAACCAGAGCACTTTATAAACCAGAGCTCTTTATTCGCCAGAGCTCTTTATAAAGCAGAGCCCGTTATAAACCAGAGCCTTTTATAAACTAGAGCCCTTTTTAAACCAAAGCCAGTTTTATACCAGAGCCCGTTAAAAACTAGAGCCCTTTATAAACCAAAGCCCGTTATAAACCGGAGCCCTTTATAAAGCAGAGCCCGTTATAAACCATAGTCTTTTATAAACTAGAGCCCATTTTAAACCAAACCCAGTTATAAACCAGAGCCTGATATAAACCAGAGCCCTTTATAAACCAGAGCCCGTTATAATCCAGAGCCGGTTATGAACCAAAGCGGGTTATAAACCAGAGCCTGTTATAAACCAGAGCCCTTTATAAACCAAAGCCTTTATGAACCAGAGCCCTTTATAAACTAGAGCCTTTATAAACCAGAGCTCTTTATTCACAAGAGCTCTTTATAAACCAGAGGCCGTTATATACAAAAGCCTTTTATAAACGACAGCTCTTTATGAACCAGAGCCCGTTATAAACCGGAGCCCTTTATAAACCAGAGCCCTTTATAAACAAGAGCCCTTTATAAACCAAAGCCCTTTATAAACCAAAGCCCTTTATAAACCAAAGCCGGTAATAAACCAGAGCCTGTTATAAACCAGAGGCCTTTAGAAACCAAAGCCCGTTATAAACCAAAGCCGGTAATAAACCAGAGCCTGTTATAAACCAGAGCCCTTTATAAACCAAAGCCTGTTCTAAACCAGTGCCCATTATAAACCAGAGCCCTTTATAAACCAGAGCCCTTTATGAACCAGAGCCCATTAAAAACCAGAGCCCTTTATAAACCAGAGCCCGTTATAAACCAAAGCCCTTTAGAAACCAAAGCCCTTTAGAAACAAAAGCCCTTTATACACCAGAGCCTGTTATAAACCAGAGCCCTTTATAAACCAGAGAACTTTATAAATCAAAGCCGGTTATAAACCAGAGCCCGTTATAAACCAGAGCCGGTTATGAACCAAAGCGGGTTATAAACCAGAGCCTGTTATAAACCAGAGCCCTTTATAAACCAAAGCCCGTTATAAACCAGAGCCCTTTATAAACTAGAGCCTTTATAAACCAGAGCTCTTTATTCACAAGAGCCCTTATAAACCAGAGCCCGTTATAAACAAGAGCCCTTTATAAATGAGAGCTCTTTATTAACCAGAGCCCTTTAGAAACCAAAGCCCTTTAGAAACCAAATCCCTTTATAAACCAAAGCCGGTTATAAACCAGAAACCTTTATAAACCAAAGCCGGTTATAAACCAGAGCCTGTTATAAACCAGTGTCCTTTATAAACCAAAGCCTTTTAGAAAACAAAGCCCTTTAGAAACCAAAGCCCTTTATATACCAAAGCCGGTTATAAACCAAAGCCGGTTATAAACCAGAGGCCTTTATAAGCCAGATCCCATTAAAAACCAGAGGCCTTTATAAGCCAGAGCCCATTAAAAACCAGAGCCCTTTATAAACCAAAGCCCTTTAGAAACCAAAGCCCTTTAGAAACCAAAGCCCTGTAGAAACCAAAGCCCTTCATATACCAGAGCCTGTTATAAACCAGAGCCCTTTATAAAAAACGCCGGTTATAAAACAGAGGCCGTTATAAACCAAAACCCTTTATAAACCGAAGCCGGTTATAAACTAGAACCGGTTATAAATCAGAGCTCTTTATTAACAAGAGGCCTTTATAAACCAGAGCCAGTTATACACCAGAGGTCTTTATAAACCAAAGCCCAATATGAACCAGAGCCTTTTATAAACTAGAGCCCTTTATAAACCAAAGCCCATCATAAACCAGAGCCTGTTATAAACCAGAGCCTGTTATAAACCAGAGCCCTTTATAAACCAAACCCAGTTATAAACCAGAGCCTAATATAAACCAGAGCCCTTTATAAACCAAAGCCTGTTATAAACCAGAGCCCTTTATAAACCAGAGGCCTTTATAAACCAAAGCCGGTTATAAACCAGAGCCAGTTATAAACCAGAGCCCGTTATGAACCAAAGCGGGTTATAAACCAGAGCCTGGTATAAACCAGAGCCCTTTATAAACCAAAGCCCGTTATAAACCACAGCCCTTTATAAACTAGAGCCTTTATAAACCAGAGCTCTTTATTCACAAGAGCCCTTTATAAACCAGAGCCTGTTATAAACAAGAGCCCTTTATAAACGAGAGCTCTTTATTAACTAGAGCCTGTTATAAACTAGAGCCCTTTATAGACCACAGACCACAGAGCCTGTTATAAACAAGAGCCCTTTATAAACGAGAGCTCTTTATTAACAAGAGCCCTTTATAAACCAGAGCCTGTTATACACCAGAGGTCTTTATAAACCAAAGCCCAATATGAACCAGAGCCCATTATAAACCAGAGCCCTTTATAAAGCAGAGCCCGTTATAAACCAGAGCCTTTTATAAACTAGAGCCCTTTATAAACCAAAGCCCATCATAAACCAGAGCCTGTTATAAACCAGAGCCTGTTATAAACCAGAGCCCTTTATAAACCAAACCCAGTTATAAACCAGAGCCTGATATAAACCAGAGCCCTTTATAAACCAAAGCCTGTTATAAACCAGAGCCCTTTATAAACCAGAGGGCTTTATAAGCCAGAGCCCATTAAAAACCAGAGGCCTTTATAAGCCAGAGCCCGTTAAAAACCAGAGCCCTTTATAAACCAAAGCCCTTTAAAAACCAAAGCCATGTAGAAACCAAAGCCCTTTATATACCAGAGCCTGTTATAAACCAGCGCCCTTTATAAACCAAAGCCGGTTATAAACCAGAGGCCGTTATAAACCAAAACCCTTTATAAACCAAAGCCGGTTATAAACCAGAGCCGGTTATAAACCAGAGCTCTTTATTAACAAGAGCCCTTTATAAACCAGAGCCGGTTATAAACCAGAGGTCTTTATAAGCCAAAGCCCAATATGAACCAGAGCCCATTATAAACCAGAGCCCATTATAAACCAATGCCCGTTATAAACCAGAGCCTTTTATAAACTAGAGCCCTTTTTAAACCATAGCCAGATATATACCAGAGCCTGTTATAAACCAAAGCCCTTTATAAACCAAAGCCCATCATAAACCAGAGCCTGTTATAAACCAGAGCCCTTTATAAACCAAACCCAGTTATAAACCAGAGCCTGATATAAACCAGAGCCCTTTATAAACCAAAGCCTGTTATAAACCAGAGCCCTTTATAAACCAAAGCCTTTTAGAAAACAAAGCCCTTTAGAAACCAAAGCCCTATATATACCAAAGCTGGTTATAAACCAAAGCCGGTTATAAACCAGAGCCTGTTATAAACCAGAGGCCTTTATAAGCCAGAGCCCATTAAAAACCAGAGGCCTTTATAAGCCAGAGCCCGTTAAAAACCAGAGCCCTTTATAAACCAAAGCCCTTTAGAAACCAAAGCTTTGTAGAAACCAAAGCCCTTTATATACCAGAGCCTGTTATAAACCAAAGCTCTTTATTAACAAGAGCCCTTTATAAACCAGAGCCTGTTATAAACCAGAGCCCTTTATAAACAACGCCGGTTATAAACCAGAGGCCGTTATAAACCAAAACCCTTTATAAACCGAAACCGGTTATAAACTAGAGCCGGTTATAAATCAGAGCACTTTATTAACAAGAGCCCTTTATAAACCAGAGCCAGTTATACACCAGAGGTCTTTATAAACCAAAGCCCAATATGAACCAGAGCCCATTATAAACCAGAGCCCTTTATAAAGCAGAGCCCGTTATAAACCAGAGCCTTTTATAAACTAGAGCCCTTTATAAACCAAAGCCCATCATAAACCAGAGCCTGTTATAAACCAGAGCCTGTTATAAACCAGAGCCCTTTATAAACCAAACCCAGTTATAAACCAGAGCCTGATATAAACCAGAGCCCTTTATAAACCAAAGCCTGTTATAAACCAGAGCCCTTTATAAACCAGAGGGCTTTATAAGCCAGAGCCCATTAAAAACCAGAGGCCTTTATAAGCCAGAGCCCGTTAAAAACCAGAGCCCTTTATAAACCAAAGCCCTTTAAAAACCAAAGCCATGTAGAAACCAAAGCCCTTTATATACCAGAGCCTGTTATAAACCAGCGCCCTTTATAAACCAAAGCCGGTTATAAACCAGAGGCCGTTATAAACCAAAACCCTTTATAAACCAAAGCCGGTTATAAACCAGAGCCGGTTATAAACCAGAGCTCTTTATTAACAAGAGCCCTTTATAAACCAGAGCCGGTTATAAACCAGAGGTCTTTATAAGCCAAAGCCCAATATGAACCAGAGCCCATTATAAACCAGAGCCCATTATAAACCAATGCCCGTTATAAACCAGAGCCTTTTATAAACTAGAGCCCTTTTTAAACCATAGCCAGATATATACCAGAGCCTGTTATAAACCAAAGCCCTTTATAAACCAAAGCCCATCATAAACCAGAGCCTGTTATAAACCAGAGCCCTTTATAAACCAAACCCAGTTATAAACCAGAGCCTGATATAAACCAGAGCCCTTTATAAACCAAAGCCTGTTATAAACCAGAGCCCTTTATAAACCAAAGCCTTTTAGAAAACAAAGCCCTTTAGAAACCAAAGCCCTATATATACCAAAGCTGGTTATAAACCAAAGCCGGTTATAAACCAGAGCCTGTTATAAACCAGAGGCCTTTATAAGCCAGAGCCCATTAAAAACCAGAGGCCTTTATAAGCCAGAGCCCGTTAAAAACCAGAGCCCTTTATAAACCAAAGCCCTTTAGAAACCAAAGCTTTGTAGAAACCAAAGCCCTTTATATACCAGAGCCTGTTATAAACCAAAGCTCTTTATTAACAAGAGCCCTTTATAAACCAGAGCCGGTTATAAACCAGAGGTCTTTATAAACCAAAGCCCAATATGAACCAGAGCCCATTATAAACCAGAGCCCTTTATAAAGCAGAGCCCGTTATAAACCAGAGCCTTTTATAAACTAGAGCCCTTTTTAAACCAAAGCCAGATATATACCAGAGCCTGTTATAAACCAGAGCCCTTTATAAACCAATGCCCATCATAAACCAGAGCCTGTTATAAACCAGAGCCCTTTATAAACCAAACCCAGTTATAAACCAGAGCCTGATATAAACCAGAGCCCTTTATAAACCAAAGCCTGTTATAAACCAGAGCCCTTTTTTAAACCAAAGCCTTTTAGAAAACAAAGCCCTTTAGAAACCAAAGCCCTTTATATACCAGTGCCTGTAATAAACCAGAGCTCTTTATAAACCGAAGCCGGTTATAAACCAGAGCCCGTTATAAACCAAAGCCCTTTATAAACCAAAGCCGGTTATAAACCAGAGCCCGTTATAAACCAGAGCCCTTTATAAACCAGAGCTCTTTATTCACAAGAGCTCTTTATTAACCAGAGCCTGTTATAAACTAGAGCCCTTTATAAACCACAGCCCTTTATAAACAAGAGCCCTTTATAAACCAGAGCTCTTTATTCACAAGAGCCCTTTATAAACCAGAGCCTGTTATGAACTAGAGCCCTTTATAAACCACAGCCCTTTATAAACAAGAGCCCTTTATAAACCAGAGCTCTTTATTTACAAGAGCTCTTTATTAACCAGAGCCTGTTATAAACTAGAGCCCTTTATAAACCACAGCCCTTTATAAACAAGAGCCCTTTATAAACCAGAGCTCTTTATTCACAAGAGCCCTTTATAAACCAGAGCCCTTTTATAAACTAGAGCCCTTTATAAACCAAAGCCCTTTATAAACCAAAGCCCTTTAGAAACCAAAGCCCTTTATAAACCAAAGCCGGTTATAAACCAGAACCCTTTATAAACCAGAGCCTGTTATACACCAGTGTACTTTATAAACCAAAGCCTTTTAGAAAACAAAGCCTTTTAGAAACCAAAGCCCTTTACATACCAAAGCCGGTTATAAACCAAAGCCGGTTATAAACCAGAGCCTGTTAAAAACCAGAGGCCTTTATAAGCCAGAGCCCATTAAAAACCAGAGGCCTTTATAAGCCAGAGCCTGTTATAAACCAGAGCCCTTTATAAACAAAAGCCGGTTATAAACCAGAGGCCGTTATAAACCAAAGCCTGTTATAAACCAGAGCCCTTTATAAACCAAAGCCTTTTAGAAAACAAAGCCCTTTAGAAACCAAAGCCCTTTATATACCAAAGCCGGTTATAAACCAAAGCCCTTTATAAACCAAAGCCGGTTATAAACCAGAGCCCGTTATAAACCAGAGCCTGTTATAAACCAGTGTCCTTTATAAACCAAAGCCTTTTAGAAAACAAAGCCTTTTAGAAACCACAGCCCTTTATAAACCAAAGCCTGTTATAAACCAGAGCCCTTTATAAACCAAAGCCGGTT